>QFDV01000228.1:128924-165868 GCA_003315845.1 Lactarius trivialis
ACTGGCGCGGGCGGGGGGAAATGGCTATGACTACGAGACCGACTATGAATCGTCCCTTCTTCTCGTCTCTGAACACTTTTCTCTTTCCTCCACAACTCTTCCGTTCCTCCTCGCATCACAATGGACTTCTTCTCCCTTCCGCACCAGAGTCAACCCGTTGTCACTGAGGCCGAAGACGGCGCCACTGATCTATTCGCCAAAGCCGTCGACGAGAGATACAACAACATCACTGGCGTCTCCGTCCCCGCCCCGTTTAACAATAGCAGAGTAACTCCCCTCTCACTATCTCTTCCGCCAATCCCTCGCAACAGTCATCTCCCCTCACCTCAACTCACTACCCGCCCCCACCCTCACCATTTACCAGCATCCTCATCATCTGCCACCCTCTTCACTCCCGTCCTTCCCGCTGATTTACCTGAGATCCTCTCGGATCCTCATACTCTCATCCTAGATATCCGTCCTCTCCCCGCCTATGACGCCTCCCGTGTGCCCCATGCTGTACCACTTTCCGTCCCTTCCACTCTTCTCAAACGTCCCCTTTTCTCCACGTCCAAGTTGGCTGAGATGCTGCCCAACAGAGTTGCGCGTCGCAAGTTTTCTCAGTGGCGTCTTGCAAAACGCATCCTCGTTTATGATACCGACTCGGTCGTTCTTCCGGACAATAGCAACATCCTCGGTCTTCTCCGCAAATTCCGTGCCGAGGCTGGACTTTCTAGGGATCCACAGTCAAGTGGGGATGCTAGTTCATCGCCCGGCGAGTTGCACCTCAGCTGGCTCAAGGGCGGCTTTCAGGCCGTTCTTCGAGAACAACAGACCCGACTTGACTTTAGCCAAGTCACCGACGACGATGACGACGACGACGACACCCCTTCCCCGCCACCGTTCTCAGACTCGGACTACCTTCGAAATGCTGAGCATACTGACCTGACGGACGCCTCGTCTCGTCAAGGCCCCACCCTTCTCCGCACAAAACACTTACCTTTGAGCGCATTCACCGTCAGTTCCACCACGTCTCAGCGTTCCGGTCCCACCCATCACAAGCTCTACCTCGGTCATCAGACAGCCGCACGGGATCTAAACCCCACATCCGGCCTTGTTCCTCCATCCTCCCGTACAGAATTTGTCACCAGACCTTCCGTATCAAGTACTGCAGTTCCGCAGACCACCTCAGACCCTGGTCGCAGTGTGGCATACAATCCATTCTACGATACCATCCGGCAAAATGTGGAGTTATCGCACGGGATCACCGAACGTATCTCACTCAAGATTAGCCGGATCGCGAAGGATCGGATTGACGAATTGCCATTCATGTGGTTGAGGGAACTCGGTCGCTGGGCCGGCGCAGACGAAGACGGATCGGATGCCGAGGATCACATCGAAGGTATGAGTGGAAGCGGCAGCGGAAGTGGTATGAGTGGGGAGGATCACAGCGATACGGACAGCGACAGCGGTGACGACAGCGGGAGCGGCAGGGAGTATGCGGGTGAGTACGATCCCATGAACCCCCCTGCGCTGGCGCCCGCGGTATTCCCCACAAATGCTTCTGCCACAATGCCGGAGGACCCACAAACTGAAGGTTCTGAAGCGCTTGCCATGCAATTTTATCGCATCGAGTTAGGAGAACAGAGGCGACTCATGGGTATAATGGCCCATCATTCAAAGGAAAGCGGACGGGTCCTGGAGGGCGAGTCAAAGAGCAGCGGCAAGTCGTCAAAGAAGAGGAGCAAGCTGCGCAGCAAGGGCATGGGGCGTTCTTCACGAGGAAAGCACGGGTCCAGAGAGTTTCCGTATAGCATCACCGCTGGCGTGGAAAAAGGGGCGAAGAATCGGTGAGTAAAGCATCTCGGCTAGGTGATACCGCAAAGTAGTGACTTTTGGCGCTCGCCTTTTCGCCTCTGATAGGTATCGGAACATTTGGCCCTTTGAGCACGCACGTGTACGCCTCCAGAAACAGAGACCGAAGCAGCGGTCAATTGGGAAGCTACCGACACCACCCTACTCCAACTCAAATCCCGGAACCCTCCACCCGCTTACTCTCCCTCAGCCGGCTGACTTTCTTCCTCCCGTCACTCTATCACTCTCCAGATCGCGCTCCATTCAACTCCCGCTACATACTCCGGCAATACCTTCCTCGACCGACGACTATGTCAATGCATCTTTTGTCCAACCTCTCGGTACGAAGAGGCGGTACATTGCAACTCAGGGCCCTTTACCGGAAACCTTCAACGACTTTTGGTTGTGAGTACCAAGCACTTTTTTTTTTCTTCGAACATGCGGCTGATTGTTTCTCGTTGGGGTAGGCTTGTGTGGGAACAAAATGTGCACGTGATCGTCATGCTCACTCGTGAGGTCGAGGGGTCGACAGTCAAGTGTGGCAACTACTGGTCGGGCGAGAACTTTGGGCCCCTCCGCCTTAAACTCCTCGAGGTCACCGGTGCGGTCGATGAGTACGAAAAATCGGACCGCAGGGCACCTGGGGACTCTTCCTTCCCATTCATGTACAAAGGTCGGACCGCGCCCACCGAGTCAAGTTCTGGCGGCGTCAAACGAGTACTCGAGCTTTCACATACAAACTTCTCACACCTTCCCCCCCGACGCATCGTACAGTTTCAGTATCTCGACTGGCCAGACCTCAATGTCCCAAACGACACGCTTGGTGTGCTCGAGCTCATCCGAGAGGTTGAGCGCGAGGTCGAGATCAGCGAAGAATCCCGTGGAGTCTGGGAAGGCCCTCGCCGCCCTGATGACTGGCGTGGTCGCGTGGGTACAGCTCGCCCACGACACACCACTGTTCGCACCAGCCGCGACGTAAGCCCTAGCGGGACTGGAAGCGGCAGCAGCGGTAGCGGTGCCAGCAGCCCAAGCCTCGATGCAATCGACTCCGATTCAGGTATCACGAAGCGTGCGTTGGGCGAACGTCCCGTGCTTTTGCACTGCTCTGCTGGCGTTGGTCGTACGGGCGGTTTCATCGCAATTGATGCCGTTCTGGACGGCGTGCGCCGCGAGATGAGGAAAAGACGCGAGGGCCTGCGAGTGGGAACTCGTGGTGGAAGAGATAGCGCCGAAAGGATCGGTCACACCAGTGGCAGCAGCACAAGCGAGAAGGATCGCTCGTCCTCAAGCGACGAGGTGGCTGCGATGGATGTCGATGAAGCTTCTGCTGGAGGGTCCAACCCACCTGTTCCAGGTCTAGTCATGAAGCTTGCGGCTGAGGACCACAAGGCGGTTTTGCACGTCCCCGTTGTAGGTGTGATTTCTCCCCCATCGACCGGTCCATCGCGTTCGTACATTACGCCTATGGACCTCGACGCGACGTCTCCATGGACAGCCACTGGTTCTCGGAACAAGCTGCAGACTTGGATGCCCAGGAGTCACCCATCAGAGCCCCTCTCTTCTCCATCTTCGATTTCTGTTCAGGAATCACGATTAGCCCCTGCATCTGGCGAGTCGGTCACTTCTGCGGTTCCGCAAGCTCTTTCCCGCTCCTTGTCCCCGTCCGATTCGACACGTTCAGACACCTCAGCGTTGAGCCTCCCGCTTTCCCTGCAGAGATCTTCAAGCTCACGCAGCTTCTCTCCTACCGGTCCTGAGGCGAGTTGCATATAACCACGTCACCGCGCGCTGAGGATGCTGACTACAGAAATCAGCGCTCCCGAACTTTCTCCTCTACTGCTGCACCCAAGAGCGGGGCTTCAATGACAGCCGCCTCGTCTTCTATGCTCTCTGCGATATTACCGCCGCCGCTCATGGCGGCTGTCGAAATAGCGCAGCCCATCGCAAAGCGTGCTTCCGGTTCCTCCATCCCTCCAGACACTGAAGTAACGTCTGACTCTTCTCGAGGACACTCGACAGGAGCCTCATCGCTGCTCTCATGTGCGAAGAGTGGATCCCCTGAGACCTTACCGACTGACCCATCTGTCATGGATCTATCTTCTGCTACCAAGACTGACTTGGAGAACTCGGGTCTGCGAATGTCCTTCTCGGGCATTTTGTCAAGAAACCAGGGATCCAAGAGCAGCGGATCGCCACCGGGTAACGAGGAATCGCCTCCCAACAATTCGGATCCATATTATTCGCAGTCCCAATCCCAGTCGGAACAGCATTCGCCACCCGCGTTCGACTACACTACACCACGGCGGTTGCACGACGATCGGCTCAGTCCCATATTGTTGTCTTCACTCGACGAGCCAATCCATCGCGTCATCGAGGACATGCGCGAGCAACGCATGAGCTTATGCCAAAGCTTGCGTCAATACGTTTTCGTGCATCGTGCGGTGATCGAGGGTGTTTTGATCCTGATCGACGAGGAACGCAAGCTATACAACGGCAAAACGTGGAAAGACACCGATCTGGAGGACTTGTCGAAGTTCGTGTCTGCACGACTTCCTACCGTTCCGACAGAGCTGGTCACCACAAGCGAAAGCTGGAGCGCCGGACACGCTGGCGGGAGTGGACTGACTGGTAACGTGCAGAGTGGTAGCAGTGGCGGAGAGGAGAGCAAGTCCAGCATGGGGATGGCCTCCAGCCAAGGAAAGCGCCGCGCCTCGCCGACAGAGCTCCCCAAAGAAGACAGGAGAGGCGACATGCGGATGTCAAAGCGGCCCAGTATCAAGCGTACTCAACGCAGCAGCGATGATTCTTCCTGCGGGGACGTCGTCACAGCAGCTCGACGCGCTGGTCAAACACTACCTCCTATGCGATGAATGTCCTCGTTTCTGGCTCGTTCACGATTGGACATCGGACTTAGAGTTCCGTGCCATGTTACTTTTTATTACTTTACCCCAGTGTTTCGTTCGGCTTACTGTACTTCTTCATAGCATCTTCTGCTCTCATCTCATTCGCAATTATACCGATTACAGCATCTACGCCACTACTGTACCATTCCCCTCGGCTATGCATACGCTCGCCGAAAGTCTCTATTAGCACTATATTGTTCCGCATATGCATTTATAGCAGTCATATTTGAGAACCATTCGCTCGATGAGTTATCGTTACATTGACCTATACTACACTAGAACATATATCAACCATTGGTCGTTGCACTTGTATTGAAAGTCAGTGTCTCTACGCGTCCTTTCCCCTTGACTGTTTTCCTAAGTAGATCAGATATCACCCGGAACTGGACCGGGTCGATCAGCATTGTCTACGGAGAGAGGTCTGAGGTCTGATCAAAAAGAAAGAGACTGATCTACGTACACCTGACCATTCTTCCCCTGTTTCTTCGTGCTCGAGCTTGTCCACGCCATCGAGCAATCTCTCACGGAGACTATCAATATCGGCCGCGGGCACGATGACGCGAATCCGCATTTTAGCACGCTCAATGGGAAGTGTAGAATCTGATTGGAGCATCTTTATGCACTCTGACACCTTTGGTTGGGATAAGTGCGTGCGCGTGTGGGATTGATACGACCACCGGCCTCACCTGACTTTTCGCCGTCTTGTTTGCACGCACGGAGTAGCCCGCTTCTGTCATGGCCTTCTCTATGATACTAACCGAATAGGGTGCTCGAGTGGCCGGATCTACACATTTCTCAGCGACCATTGTCGCGATTTCGCGCCGCAGCGCCGCGATGTCGTGCTCCCGCTCCTTGTCGCCGACCTGAACCTCGCCTTTTCCGAGAATCTGTGCAATAAATAAACAAATGACGACGGACGCGACTTTAATGGGAGAGATGATACCTCTCGAGCAATGGTGTTTCGGTCGTCCGTGCCGAACGACTTCTGGAGGTCGTTTGACTTGGCCACTTCTCCTTTGGATACGTTCACGAAGACGTTGGATATTTGCAGGACCTCATCTAGATCTTTCTCCCTGTGATAACTCAGCGGTGGGACATTGAGATAACTTGGAGGACGAACACGCCGTTTCGCCACTCCTGGACTTTATTTTTGTAACATGCGATCTGTCATCGGTACAGGGCTGTTAGTGCGTAGTGTTGAGGCAGACGGTGAAATACTCACTCACCTCGTATCTTTTTCCGCCTTTCTTCAGGCGTACTATAGATACGTTTGTTAGTCTATAATAGTGGGTCAGCGCAATTGTCATCGATACATTATGAGTGAAGAACTTGATTTGGTTCGATGGCTGGTTGATAGGCATAGGAGCAGAGTGAATCTGACTTTACGGGAAACGGACCGCAGCCGCCTTTGAGGAGGATCACGATTTCCCCTAGCTCTCCACTTCCTCATATCATTGCACACATCTATAATCAACATGAAGGGATTCACTAAGGCTATCATGCGGTGCGACTACCCCTTGATTATGCGCTCTTGTATGTGTACTAAGCTCACTAGGACACCGCACATGGTGACCGCAAAGGTCGGCATGTCCAAGAGTGAGCATTACCTCGTGTTCTCATCGTTTTCCCCGGTGCTCACTCGTCCGCTACCTCCAGAGTCCGCTGATCCTGAATTTGACGATTATCAACGGAATTTCGCGGTCCTCGAGACCGCCGCTGAGAAGTTTCTGAAGGACACCAAGGCCTTCACGGATGCCGTCAACAGCATGCGTCACCTCGCCTCCTCTTCACGCGCTGTATTCCTAATCACTCTTCACCAGCACTTTTCACGGCCGGGAGCAGCCTCGCCCAGCACTTTTCCATCCTATTCCATCCCATCAACTCCGAGTACGATCTCCTCGGGAAATTCCCAGACGCCACACATACGATCAAGAACGTCGATGCTTATCACACTGCTTTAGAGGAGCTCCGTACGTCTATCAGCCCGGAACTCGAGTTGATCGAGAGCCGCGTTGTGGGGCCCGTGAAGGAACTCCAGGGCGTGATGAAGTCTATCAGGAAAATGATCACCAAGCGAGACCACAAGGTGAGCAGGAGCCTAGTACAACATCAACCACACTTAACAATGCCTTTTTCCAGCTGATGGACTTTGATCGTTTCAACAACTCGCTGACAAAGTTGAGGGACAAGAAGGAGAAGTCTCTCAGCGATGAGAAGAACCTATACAAGGTAACCGTCACTTGTCTCGATATTGCGACTGTTCGTAACCCCCAGTGCAGCTGGAGCAAGACTTCGAGATCGCTACCAACGATTATGAGAACGTGAACGCCTCTATGAAGCAAGATTTACCTCGCTTTATGACCCTAGCCACACGATTCATCGGTCCACTTTTTCATTCATTCTACTATATGCAGTACGTGCGAATACATCAAGCCCTTCCTCTCATTTCCGGTGACGTGTTCTTGTAGGCTCAACATATTTTACATGATTCTCGAGAAGATCGGCCAATTCTCCGAGGGAAAGTACACCATTGACATGCCGACTGCCCAGATCGCCACGGACTACGAAGAGAAACGTGGCGATGCAGCCGCTGTCATCGAAGCCCTCAGTATCAACCAACGTTTCATCTCCACGTGTATGTACTCGTCCTTCTCTCCCGACGGCTACTCACAACCCCGTAGCGAAGCTAGTCTCTCAAAACCGGTCACACTCTGGAACGACCGCCGTCAGCCGCTCAGCATCATCAGCCTCCACGCTGACCACAGCCTCGCGCACCCCCTCGAGCACTTTTTCCAAGAAGCCTCCTCCACCCCCTCCATCTTTCAGCTCCGGAAAGACTCCCGCACCGCCCTCTCCCGTCCCGTCCGCCGCCGCTCCACCTCCCTACTCGCCACCGGCCCCAGCTTCGGCGGCAGTCGCAGCCGCGGTAGCGAAGCGCGCACCGCCGCCCCCACCGCCAATGAAGCCCAAGCCCGCGCCGCCGGTGAATTACGTTGTCGCGCTGTACGACTTTGCAGCGCAGGCGGATGGTGATCTCGATTTCAAAGTTGGGGATCGCATCGAGGTCGTCGAGCGCTCCGAGAGTACTGAGGACTGGTGGACCGGTCGTCTAGATGGCCGTACGGGCGTCTTTCCTGGTATGTGGGCACCGACTCACCATCTCTGTATTCGTCGTTGTTGAATCGTTTATAGGTAACTACGTTCAAGACGAATGATAGTTGTTTATTCCTAGATGTAAACCAACTCGTACAGGTACGGTACGACAGTCAGCCTTTTTGTTCTATTTTCAATCGTTTTTGTTTCGAGCGGCAGTTGTAGTTGTAGTGTAGAATTCCGAATCACCGATTCTATACAGCAATAAAAAAAATACAAAAAATGCGATTCTACTACAGGTAGTTTAGCGGACTGCATAAGATGAAAAAACGAAGAATCAGTCCCCTCCAGAACCCGACACAGCAAAATAGGACACTAGGACAGTGAGAATATATGATACGTGATTGACAAAAACAGGAGTATATAAGGCGGAAGCGAGCGCAACACGGTGTCTCAGTCCTCGTCGCTGGGTGTCAGATATTCGTCGTCGCTGACGATCTGCTTGCGTCCGGTCTTGATCTTATTATTAGGCTGGGGCCTGCCCTCCTCGCGATCCTCGTCCATCGGCGTCAGGGCTTCGTCTAGACCGCCTCCTCCACCAGGAGCGACTACTGAAACATCAGCGCCTGGGAGCCCCGAGTTGGCAACATGACGTGCGTATGCGGCGTCAAAGACCTTCTCCATCTCGACCGCATCGACGTACACCCACGAGCCTTCTTGGTTGTACGTCCGCGCGTTGGTGAACATGAGCCGCACGTCGTCGCGGAAGCCCGTCACGGTCTTGTATTGGTGTGAATTGATGCGCTTGCGTATGTGCGAGAGCGCGATGGGCAACGCGATGATGCGGTAATAGTCGGGGTATTCGCGCTTGTCGGGCAGCTCGCGGAAGAGATCGCACCGTTTCCGACCATTCTCGTCGGTGCAGTTCATGATCGCCTTATAACACTCATTGAAAGCCTTCTTCAATCGCTCCTTGCCCGCCATTGGCGGTTCAGCGGTCTTGACTTTCCGTCGTTTCTGTGGACGGTGTCAAGGAACTACCTTTGATCGACTATAAATGACATACCAGGTCACGATCTTCCTCATCATCGTCCATCACCGAGGGCGTGACAGACATTGACTTGTTGTTCCCACCGCGTTTCCGCTTCCCATTCAGAGGTTCGAAATCCCCTTCGTTCACTTTTGCTTTACCCTTACGCCCGCGCCCACGGCCACCTTCAGACATTGGAGTGCCGGTGCCAGACTCTAGTTTCGCCACCTTTCGTGCTTGCTTAAGCCGAGCCTGCTCAGATAGCTGCTGGATGTCTTCGCCTTCTTCCAGAGCCTAGTCAAGATGTTTGTCAGAGAAAAAAATGGCGGCGGACAGCGGTGAAGCACAGACCATCGCCCACTGATCATCGCTGAGACCATCATTATAGTTGATAACTGCCCTGCGACGGTGGCCGCGGCCCTCAGCCTCCTCTAATTCGTCCTTGACCTCGAATGGTTCATCGGTGCGGTAGCAGTTTGGCAACTCCTCGAGCGAAATGAGCGGCGGAGGCGGCTTTCCACGATTTCCAGCTGCTTTCCAGTTCACGGCTGCGTCACGGTCGCGTTGCGTGTCCATTTCAGCGAAGAGACGCGCCTCGTCGTCTGAACGTGCGATGATCTCGTTAATCTCGTCGTCATTCATATCGCCGGCTTCCTCGTTTTCCTCCTCTTGGTCAGCTTCGAGAATCGAGCGCAGGAATTCCTCTTGTTCTTCCTGTGTCGACTTGTTGTCGAAACGGCCAGCCTGAATGACTTTGTCGTCGATATCGAGTTTGTACCTTGCACGGGCATACATGGCTTCCTCCACACTCTTTTCCGTGATGAAGCGCAGGATTCGAACCGATTTCGTCTGACCAATACGATGTGCGCGATCTTGTGCTTGCAAATCGGCGTGAGGGTTCCAATCTGAATCGAAGATGACGACAGTGTCGGCCGTCTGTAAATTCAAACCGAGACCACCAGCCCTGGTGGAAAGGATGAACACCATGAATTCTGAACCCTTTGCGTTGAAAAGTGCAACATGGCCAGCGCGCTCTTCAGTCTTTGTGCCACCGTCCAGACGCAGGTATTTCCAACCCATCATTTTAAGGAAGTCCTCCATGATGTCCATGACCTTTGTCATCTGGAAAAAAATAAGAACCTACCCGAAGATAAATCGTTCAGTCCACTGGCGTGAAAATAACAACGCGTACCCTATGACCGGTCGCAAAAAACTTTGGTAAAATCCGGGAGAGCAGTTCAATTTTACCGGAAGAACGAACGAGCTTCTCGTCGATGAGACCCGCGGGGTTCATCTTGTCCTCGACGCTGTCGAACAAGAACGGGTGTTGACAGATCTTGCGGAGCTGCATGAGCTCGTTACTCAGCCCTTTGACACCCCCTGATTTCCTGTGGATGTCACGCACGGTATGTCAAAAAGCGCCCAGGTGTAAAAATCGTGACATACCCTGGCTTGTCGTTCCCATCGGCAATCATTTTGTACTTCTTCATCTGCTTGTACAGTTGCGCTTGCAGCGCGCTCATCTTCACCTTGACGACCTTCTCGACTTTGTCAGGTAGCTCTGCCTCTACGTCCTTTTTCAGACGACGTAATAGGAAAGGTCGTAGCACTTTGTGCAGACGCCGGATGATGAGGAGCGCTTCTTCTTCATTCAGCTCAATCTTGTCAGGTGTCCCCGAATTCGCAAATGGAGTGTTGAACCACTCGTCAAACGACTTGACAGAGTTGAAGACTTTCGGGAGCACGAAGTTGAGTAGTGACCACAGCTCAGGGAGATTGTTCTGCAAAGGAGTGCCCGTGAGGATGAGGCGATAACGCGAATGGTAGTACGTGGTGAGCGTCTGCGCAAGTTTGGATTGAGTATTTTTCATACGATGACCCTCGTCTGCAGTCGGTTAGCATTGTACTCTGCAGCCCAGGAGAATCCATACCGATGATCATGTGAATCCACTTCATCTTACTTAGTACGGGCCGATCCTTGATGATGTACTCGTAAGTCGTGAGCAACACCTGAAACTGGCCAACCCTGAGCTCGCCCTGTAGAGCCCGTCGTTGCATTGGATTGCCTTTGTAGGAAATCATTTTCACCGCTGGTGCCCACTTGGCAAACTCCCCAGACCAGTTTGTCATCGTAGACAACGGGACGATGACAAGGTAAGGACCACGTTGTTTCTTCACCTCGATGAGGAACGAGACCAGAGAGATCGTCTGGATGGTTTTGCCAAGACCCTGAAAAGGACTACGTCAGCTCGGGCGAATAAAGACGGGTAAAGGCGATAACACCATTTCATCGGCGAGAATACCATTCAGCCTATTGTTGTACAAGCTGACCATCCACTGTAGGCCCTTTACCTGGTAGTCTTTAAGAGTACCGCCAATTAAGAGAGAGGGTTGTCTTGTAACTTTCTCTTTGATCCTGTGAGCGACAGCATAATAATCGATCTTGCCCTTGTCGTCCTGTGAGTCTTCGAACAACTTCTGCGCACCGAAGGTCTCCTCGCTAGTCGCTTCCTCCACTACATCGACCAGACTCTCATTCTGCTGGGCGAGGACGGCCTGTGCAAGCGAATCCAAGTAGGTGTCCGTCTGCTTTAGTAGATGCGTGATGCGAGTGTCCTTAGCGGTGTCGATGAGTTTCATATAAGCCTCCTCATCGTCAGCCTTGAGAGCCTTGAGACGCTCCTTGGAAATGCGCTCAATACGCTTTTGTTCCTCGCGTTCTGCATGCGTGTGAAATGAGAGGACGGCCTTGCCCAGGCGCACGATACGATCCTGTGCAATGCGATTCACCGAAAGCAACTCCCGCCCGTGAGCACAGATGATGCTGAGTTGCTCGACATGCTTCTGCTTGGCACGTCTCTCACGATCAACGCGTTGCTTACGTTCGAGATTCTCTGTCATATGGGTATCACGTATTGTTGGCTTCCGTGCGCGGCGGAAATCCGAGCGATTGAGCGGGAGCAAGGAACCATGTGTAAGGCGCTCGGCGACCATGGCACGCAGGGCTCGTTGCTTGTCAAGCACGCGAAGTGACTTCAGTTCGATCACGGCACGCAGCTTTCCGTGCGTCGTGGTAGGTGGGTGGACATACTGGAGATTGATGGCTTTATGAGAGACCTCTTGATCGGATTTGACGATGTTCTCCTTGCTCTCGTCATCGATAATGGAGTCAAGCCCCCCGTCACCAATAGTAGCTGGCATAGCTTCGAGTTCACGTATCCTCTGGTGTATCCGTGCTTCAACAAAACGTCGGCGCTCATTTATGATTTGGTGGGGGTCGAGACCCAAGGGCATGATAGAGGGTACGAGCAGCCGCTGAAGGCGAGTAGCGAAGGCTTCGGGAGAACCACCGACGACCTTAAGGTGAGTGAAAGGGTGAGTGTAGGCATTGTAAGGATAGAGGGGCGAGTCGGGATCCTCTTCCTGCACGACAGCTTTGGAGACGTCATCTAGCTGGGGGGTGGCCTCGAGTCTGAGGGAAGTGTCTTGATTGCCACCTGGAGTGGCGGGGGTTTCTGACCCAGCCGGAGTTAAAAGGACCTCGCTGGACGCTTTCTGCACCTTGGTAGCGCTGTCAACGACCTTTGCAGTAAGTTGAGCGGACAAAAGCCTCTCAATCTCTGGGTTGTTCGACTGAGGTGGGCGGATGATGCTCTGTAACTCTGCAGTGATTGGGAGTCCACGTTGTAGGGTTTTAAATGCATGAATTTGAGCACGGAGAGTGTTTATCTGCTCCGGAGTGAATGAAACTGGCGTGGTGGAAGGCCCGGGGTGTGAAGGATCGGGCGGGAAAGGACCGGAAGTAAGAGAAGGATGAGCGGAGGTGGTCGTGCCATTCAGTGTGGGTTGTGGCTGTTGTGGCAGTGAAGGGTGACCGTTCACAACGAGAGAAGGATCGGGAGCTGGATGGTCTTGAAGTATGAGGCGGGCTATGAGTGGATTAGTAGAACAACAGAGTGTAAGGATAAGGAAGATACCATTTTGCTGAGCCTGCTGGGACTGAAGGGTGGAAATAAAACCGATGAGACGTGCAAGTTCTGGGTGGTTATCTGGAGTATGACCCTGATTACGGAGGAGGGTTGCACGCTATAGTGTGTGAATTAAAAGGGGAGAAGTAGAACGGGGTTAAGGAGAAGGCATACCTGGAAGATAGCCTGAACCCTTTCCTTTGTATATGCGGTGTTCTGTTGACGTTGTTGGTGTTGGTTGTGATGAGAAAGATTGGGAGTTGCCATTTGTCATTCGTTTGTTTGAACAAGTCGCGCGTCGGTGATCCAGGCGCGCCTCTCCCGGTACGGGTTTCGTTGGCGAGAGAACGCAGTCGACTCTCTTTCTCTTCACTCAGCCACTCCTTTCAATCTCCGACATCCTCACGTGATTAGGTCGCGTCAACGCGCGACACCTCCTTTCCTTGACGGTACATCATGCCTTCAGAACGCGCAGGTGTAAGTAAATCCTTCAAATATATGCGCATATAATTTAACGCCTATTGTAGTATACTGTTACCATGTTCATCGTGGATGTGTCCCCGACAATGGGCACCGTCCGTACGCGAGACCTCCCACCTGGCCCAGATGGTGAAACTCGTACCAAAGAGGTCACCCATCTCCACTGGTCACTTCAGTTTGCTATGCTTAAAATTCAAGAGATGGTTTTTATCGTGTCATTTGCTCTTTCTCTGCCTGACCCGGGCATCATTTTAGATCTTCAACGGTAGAAAGACTGACCAGTGCGGTGTCATTCTTTTCGGGACAGAGGGTACGTACTCAGTATAGAGTGACAAGGTCCTACTGCATAGCGCGTGTATAGAAACGGATAACGTGATCCACCAGAAGGACGGGGGCTATGATCATGTAACCGAATTCCTCCGAATTGGGCAGCCAAATGCAGACACCCTAGCAAAGTTAGCCGCCCTTCAAGCATCCAGCATAGCAGGAGATCGTTCGTAACCATTTCTTATGCGTCTCAAGAGCCTCATGCAGTGTGCAGCTATCGATGCGTTGATTGTTGGTGCTGAGACTCTGAATAATTACCTCGCTAAGAAGCCGTCCTGGTCAGGCAGAATGGTACTCTTGACAGATGGAGAGAATCCCATAGAAATTGGAGACTGGGAAGCGATTGCAAGAAAGTTGAACAGTTTCAACGTTCGTATCACCATTGTGTACGTCACTCACCCCTCCTCACTACACACAAAGTATCACCATTAGTCTGTAGCGGTGTCGACTTTGATGACGACGAAATCGACTTTCACGAAGAGGGAAAGTTACACATCAAGGTAGCATTTACTCATCATATGCACCAAGCGTCTGACTCGCCCGACTAGCGTGAAAACGAAGCCTTTTACCACAAATTCACTTCTGCTATCCCTAATTCTGTTATCGGTACACTTTCATTCGCCCTGCAGGAGGTTACAAAGCCAGATATTAAACAAACGCGCTCCGCGCTCATGGCCACCGTCTTGACCCTTGGTGATCCTTCCAACAATCCTCTCGAGGCTCTCGAGATAATTGTCAAAACAAGCAAATGCACCGCTCTCGCTCGCCCCAAGTCATGGAAGCGCTTCGCTCCACGCGACAGTGAACATGCGGACGAAATGGATGTGGACTCTCTGCGGACAAAAGATGGCGGTGGGGGTGGGGACATGAAAACTGTATGGGCGCAACTAAAAATGCGCACCGAATTTAACGTCGTGCGCGATGAACAAGATGATGATGACGAAAGAAACGAGGATAACATGGACGTCGACGACACGAAAAGGAGTGGCGCGAAGGTCGAAAAGGAGCAACTCGTTCGCGGATTCAAGTATGGGAGTAGCTACGTGCCGTGCGTCGATGGCCAGTTTGAAAGGCTCAGCTCGCATAAGGGAATTTCTATTTGCGGTTTTTTCAACGCAGACAATGTATGTCCCAACCTTTCTACCCACCCTCAAATACGATGACCCTCCGCAGTTTCGACGAGAGCACTCAATCGGAGAGGTACATTATGTGTGGGCAGATCCTCGGGCACCCTCACAACAAGTTGCCCTATCATCGCTCGTCAAAGCCATGGACAAGCTCAATATGTTTGCGATTACTCGCTGGGTTACCAGGGACGGATCAGACCCAAAGATGGGAGTGCTTGCACCTTGTCGATTCCAGAAAGTCGATTGTTTCCTTTGGGTGCAGGTGCGCCGTTGATTTATCGCCGAAGCATACCGTTGACCATTCCTGTGCACAACAGATGCCCTTCGCTGACGATGTCCGAAAGTACACGTTTTCGCCTCTATTGAACGTCTCAAACAGGAAGGGCGAGAAGGTGACGACACACCCATACCTCCCTACCAATGAACAAATAGAGGCAATGGATTCCTTTGTGGACGCAATGGACATCATGCAAGCAGGCGAGAAGGACGATGATGGGTAATGCTTTGAGTTGTTTCCCTTATCGACAAGTTTTACGAGATCTCTTAGGAACCGATCACCATGGTATGACACTCGTCTATCATACAACCCACCGATTCATCGCATGAAGCAAGCATTATTTCATGGAGCAATCGTACAAGATCTTGTTGCAGACCCACTTCCGCCACCACACCCTGAGCTTACAAAGTATTTTGAACCCCCTAAGAATGTTCTGAAACGCGCCAAGGACGCCGTTGACAATTGCAGGACTGCGTTTGCGGTTAAAAAAGGTATTAACAGACCAAATGCAAGGTTTTCCTATCTGACTTTATTTGTAGTACCCAAAAGAGTTGCACGACCGAGAAAGAATGACCATACGCGCGCCGAAGATGGCGACGATGAAGTACTGCTGCTCGATCACGTAGTGCCGTCAAGTGTTCCCCCAGCTCGTCCTCTTTCGCAACCGGAAGCATCCGGTTCTCGAGTACAACTTCAGACATCTCCTGCAGCTGCCAAAAAAACAGACGTCGGGACGAAAGACAATGATAGTGAAACAGAACCGGAGTCTGATGAGGATGTATGGCTACCTTCGAACAAAACGCCCGCGAAGTTGCCCACACCGTCCCCAGAGCCGAGGATGGTTGTTGATTCTCAGCGTGCTCCGGGGCGTATCATAGGCATGGCTACACCACTTACTGACTTTAAACACAACATCTCTCAGGGGGATGTGGTTAGTAAGGCAGTGGAGGACCTAGGATGGGTTGTGAAAGAAGTCGTATTGCGTCCGTTTGCGCGTCGTCGCCACGCGGAGATGATTGAATGCCTGGGTGAACTGCGAGAGGTGTGCTTGCAGGAGGACGAAATCGATGCTTGGAATAGGTGTGTGTTCCCATTGTACTCGTGTGAATTTTGATGCGACGGGCAGGGGATAGCATCTTGCGCGAGTTGAAGAACGCTTGCATGAAGGACCCAGGAAATCCCGCTTTCTGGAGCGAGGTCAAGAAGCACAGATTCAATTTGGGTCTGATAACTGCATCCGAAGCAGCGAAACACGGGGGAAAATCGAACATCGGTGATGGATCGATAGAGGAGGTGAGAGGGTGCACCGTCCTCGAGAATTAGACTAACATATTGTTTAGTTTTGGTCAAACTGATCAGAGTGATGTCGCCAGTGTATGTAGCTTACGATGACTAGTGTCCAATCGTTATTACCGCTCACTAAGATATGCGTCTGTGACCCACCTCTAATAGTTTCCGATATTTCGGGAAAAAAGCGGAAACCACGCCGCGGGCTTGTCCTGACTCATACATTCTTACACTTCTTGATGTGCATTTTTTTGATGTCCCTATGACCTAAACGTCTGTATAACTACCGAGGCAAAGATGGCGTTCCTTTACTGCTGCCTTAGTTAACTCTCAACGATCTCAACCCCTACTATGGCCTCACGCCTCGTTCCGACTGTTCTGGATTTCAATCATGCCTTAGTACCAACACGGGCAGAGTCACGAAGCCGCCCACAGAGCACGCCGTCTGGCAGCGCTCGCTCATTTGGAGCACCTGAGACACGAGGCGGGCCTGAGCCCAGTGAACAGAATTTGAACGCTTTGGAGATACTGACCGTGGATGATCCTGGTGACGATGGCGAGTTCAAGCTCCCCAAAATGCGGTCGCTGGTTATTATGTTGTCTACCAATATGCTTCTACAGGTGGGTTCGTTATGTTCTGCCACTGGGGATGACCACACCCTGACGTTTACCGGCTTTACGTCGTCTCAAAGACCACCTTTTTCGTCATCGTCTCCTCCGGTAGTAAATACGCTGAATATCTGGGTGGCAGTCCGACGTTTTCTGGACTAGTTATTGGCATTCCAACCGTCATGTCTGGAATGGTACTGGTGCCACTCGTCAGGTCGGATGAAGGTAGGGGGGGCACACTATCTCTTTTTTTTAAAATTGATAAACTTGCCCGAAGGGAAATACAAATTCGCGCTGCACTTGTGTTGTGCAGCCGCGCTGCTCGGCAGCATCCTCTATGCGTTGGCATACCGTGCGCACTTCCTCTACCTCATACTCATCGGCCGAATTGTAATGGGCGTATCCTTCGCGCAATTCCTATACACCAAACGGTATTGCTCTGATCCCCGCATCGTTGGCGTCCGTCGCCGGACGACACTAGCCGGTTGGCTCGTTGTTGGCCAGAGTGCTGGTTTCACAGTGGGCCCGTTTCTTGGAGGTCTCCTATATAATGTCGGGTTTGGAAACTCCATTTTCAATGGCTATACGAGCCCGGGATGGATCATGTCGGCCATTTGGCTGATCTTCTGGGCAGTGGTCGCTGTCTTTTTCGAGGACGTGCCGTCCCGTGACTCGAATTCCTCGTCCCGCGTGGACAGACTCTCAGCTGAGGAACAAGCACCCCCGTCCTCTGAAGAGATAGTCACGCAGGCTTCGCATTTGCCTTCAAGCCCGACTCACACTTACCCACCCCATCAACCGCCGGCAGATACTTCCGCAGACACGTCAGCCAGCATCTCGCCCCGACAGTGGGCCGTGACTGCCACCATGTGCTGGTTCGCCATGACCTGCTTTTTCGTCCTCGGAGCATGGGAGGCGAACATCCCTATCTTCTCCGCGCGGGCATTCGGCGCGTCGCCTTTCGTCGCCGGGAACCTGATCGCGCTCGGCGGGGTGTGCACGTTCCCGTTCATGTTCGCCAACGTGGTGCTAGCGCCCCGCGTACAGGACCGGTACATCCTCGCCGTTGGGTGCGCGTTGGGGCTTCTCGGTCTGCTCGTCGCCGTGGCGGTCGTGGCAACGGGCCACGCGACGTTCGGCAGCCTGTTCGCTTCTTGGTTCTTCGTCGCACTGGGGTTTAACCTCGCGAGCACCGTCACGCTCAGCTTGTTATCCAAGCAGATGCCGCACTCGTGGAACGGGAAAATCAGCGTGTTCATTCAGTATAGCAATTTTTCTGGACGGGTGTCTGGCGCTGTTTGGGGTGGTGCCGGGGTAGACGTGGGGATGCCGCGCTATGTCGGACTGCAACTCACGCTTCTTGGTATTGGAGGGCTAATGTTTATGACATTGTGGAAGGAGATGAAGACAAAGACGGGATAGTAGATGAACAGTTGCCCTCGAAGTACGCCATATTGTCCATTTACGATAACAGGGGTGTTAACATCTTTGAGACAAGAGTCCCAGTCGAAATGAAAGATACGGAATGAAAATGAAAATGACTGAGTGAAACAATTGTGAGAACTGAATCATGATATCTGGCAGCAGTAACATGGGCGGTGATTCCTCAAGCCGATGCCCAGCTGCACAAAGTGGTTGCCCATGACGTTGCGTGCTTTGCCCACGCTGAGGTCCTCCTCGCGTCGTACAGGGCCATCCCTGTGCCATGAAGGAAAGTTGATTTCTACTCTTTACGCTTTCTATCGTTTCTATCCATAGACTTCACAGACACCTAAACAAGATGACGTGAAGACGTCCAGGCCGGCATCATTTAGTCGAATCTGTTCAGGTACTGTACTCATTATCTTGGTAACTTACCCCGCGTCGGATGTATACTGATCATTGCTTTTTAAAAATAGATTATCGACATGCAATTATGGTATGCGCACCTAACATGGTAGACGACACGATCTTACGCTTCCCTTCAAGCGCGTTGGTACCAAGTTAAATTGGCTGTAACGGATGCGACCAAATCGAAACCATGGCGGGTAGTTGTACTGAAGATAGATTCGACGACATTCAGCATGATTACGGATCTCACTGAATCCAAATTTTAGATGGCATCAAAAAGACTCGTTCAATGTTTGAATCAAATCGAACAGTCTCACTTTGTGATCGAATCAATCACATCTTATTTCGTTCACCACGAATCCGACTGCATGCGTGAGGGGCCTACACTGTGTGAGACATGGAAGAAGCCAATTGCGGAGATAGATACATAAAGCGCCTGTTGCCTACAGTTACTGTTGCTTCCCAAGTCAGACGTGAGATATTTTTATGGTGAGGATCATCTATCATTCTACCTAACAACAGTTGTAACGGGCATAACCTACATATAACCCGTAGGGGATGATGGTCCTGTACCCGTGTGACGTATGGGTAACTGTGAATAGGGAAGGTTGTTTGTCGGAATCTGAATGGTCAATGAAACAACAAAGTGAGATGGCGACGAAATTTCTGTCAACGAGACAGACGCTGTCCGCTAATTAAGGAAACATTGCCTCTAATTCAAAAAAGGGCTATCAGTTGTGGGCAGAGGGCAGAAGATAACGTGCCTGCATACTCAAGGTGGCGCCCAGAAGGACCCAACTGGTGCCCATTGTGGTTTACGACACGAAACGCGAATGTAAGTAGACGACTCCATGCGCCGTCCACATTGCCTGAATTCGGGGATGCGAGCCACTTGTCCATTTCGGGATCCAAGAAACGGACGACTTTGAGAGACGGTAGATGAATGCCTGCAAGCGTCTTACATATATCCGTTACCGTGATACCGCTGAAAACGAGATGGATGCTAAGATATTCGATCGACGGGGGCCAATCGGACTGGGAGAAGCAATGCCAATTAGTGATAAATATCTCTAGGTGGGAAATGTTCGGGCAGAGACTCCCGAGGATTTGCGGGCAATTGAAGTGGTTCATCGGCGGTGGAGTTGGCTCGACTGGCGTACGTAGATCAAGGGAGACGGATGTGAGTTTCGGGCCCCAGGCAGTCAAAAAATGCATCAAAGAGTTCGAGGATCGAATAGGCTCAAAATGAACGTGATCAAGGGAGGGAGTCTGATCATTGTTATGCTTAGTGCCGTCACAATGCACCTCCTCACCGCTGATGGCTAAATATTTCAACATGGGAAGGTATGGAAGGGCCACAGGGCAGCCGATATAGCCGACGCCGATGAGGACAACGAGGTTAGGAGTGGATTCGAGCAAGGTGCGTAGCTCTGGAGGGCTGAAAAGGACAACGGGGTTCTGGTACAGGAACAGTTTGCGTAGTGATCGTGCTGAGGTACGAGTAACGGAGGCGGCGAAGTTCCTGCCATAATATGGCATGGGAAGTCCCATGACCGCCGGGATCGTTATCGAAACGGAAAGTATCTGAAGGTGGGGAAGACAAGCGGCAAGCTTGCCAAGGTCCCCGAAGCGCCGTAGTATCCTGATTTCCAATGGTTCGGCCTCACGCGAGTGTGCAGGGCGATCAGACAGCGCAATTATCAAATGCCGGGTGAGGAATCCGAGAGGTTGTAGCCTACCTAAGGTGTCTGCGGTCGTGCGAGAACCCTGTAGCGTGTTCAACAAGGCGTTCATGATTATAGAATCGTCGACGACCAAACATTGATACAAGACGGGGGTGCAAATAGTATTCCATTGTTGGCAGACGAGGGCCAGCAATGATAGAGATTGAATAGACCGTTTTATGTCATTCAACGGCAAGAAGCCATTGGGGTTTAGCGCATAGTGTGGGCCACTGGTATCCATGACATCGGGAAAGGCAACAAACATTTCAAGGATACACACGACGATTTCGGTGGGCAACGGCAGGGGCATCTCGTCGGCGTTGAAAAGGGTCAACACGTGTTCGCCCTGGACCTAGACCTAGAAACATTATACAAGCACGGGTCACACGTTTAAATGCTCACTGGAACCAAAAAGGTAGAGGGGAAGTGAGATGTGCCAGTGATGTTCTCGAGTCTCACTGTGATCAGCCCAAGAGACCGCAATCCTGAGTGATGGGAACGGTGATGGGAACGGGAATGTGAGTGGGAAACGAGGACGAGAGTGGGAGTGGGAAAGGGAAAGGGGGAGCAAGGGCCGATATGGACGAACCCCCAACTGCATGCGTCTCTCCCTTCCTCGTCGCACCGCACAATGGCCGAGCACGATGCCGGCGACAATAAACCTCTCCCTTTGTCAGACCCCGACACTGACTCGGCCAAATCCACCCCCACCACTCTCTTCCCGGAGAACGCCCTTCAGCTTCAGCTTGATGTCGATGAGAATAGTCATGACGGTGATGATGAGCACGACAATGAACGTGAGCACGAAAGCGGACGCGGACGCGGACACGGACCCAGCCCCCACTCTGGGCTACAACAACAACAAGAACGACAACAACATCCGCAGAACCTGCAACAGCAACAACAGCCACCCTCAAGCTCGTTCGCCCACGTGCGCTTCCATTCCCGCGTGCGCATCACAAGTGGCATGCGCCACTCCCGCGGTACCCGCTCACTCGATTCTTCTGACTCGGACTCGCCCTCCTCGTCCATCTCCGCACCGCTACGCTATCGCTCCCGCGATGCAGATCCCCGTGGGCCGCTGGGCCAGCGTATTTCTCGGCTTGCGGCGCAGGCACTCCAGAAGCGCAGGGCGGCCGCGGCCGCAATTACCTCGTCGGCAGCAAGGGACGAGGAGTATGCCCCGCTTGACCCCGTGGGCTTCCCCATTGTTACATATGGGGCAACTCGGGATCAGAGCTCCGGGAACGATGCTGACAGCGAGCGGCGTTCAGAGACCGACCTACATAGCGAGGAGATCGCATTTGGCAGATGGCCCTGGCGAGCGTTAAATCGACATGTGAGTGGCAGATCATTTCTCACAACAAGGTGTTTTGTTTGCTTACGATGGCCCGGTACAAAGTGGTGGCGGTGGCAGATCGAATCAACGTTATGTTGTTGTTGTTCTGACGACTCAGACGCCGACGAATAATTTTTGGTCGTCAACCACACGCACGCCATACTCACATCGCCGGACATTCCAGGACATTCCATTCCCACCGATCACGCAACTGCTATCATATGGTCACGTATTCGTATCTTCCATTATTGTAATTTGTATCACTTGTAGTACACGTCGGATACCTGCTCTATCACATTACGGGTTTTATGGTAGTCCATCTACTTGCGTGTCGGAAGGATCATGGTCGGCGGCAAAGTGGTGATTGGGGGAAGAAGAGACCCAGCAGATTTCCTCGCGCTCTGAATGAGCAATCCGTCCATGACAACGAGGGCCGCCATAGCTTCGACGATAGGAACGGCACGTGGAACAACACAAGGGTCGTGACGGCCGCGGGCGGCAAGAGTACCTGGTGTACCATCATACTGGGCCGTTTTTTGCGACTGTGATATGGTCGCAGGCGATTTAAATCCGATCCTATCATAGGACGAATCATTAGTTCCACCGTTGTCCTGGATCAGCTAGAAATCGCTTACCGGAAATAAATATCTTCGCCATTCGTGATTCCACCCTGGACACCGCCGCTCCAATTGGTTGACGTGCCGAGGTTGCCGTCTTCGCGACGCACGAAGAGGTCATTGTGTTTGCTTCCAGGAACTTCTGTCCCACGGAAGCCCGAGCCAACTTCGAATGCTTTGGTAGCCGGAATGGACAACATCGCATGTGCCAGTTTGGCTTCAAACTTATCAAAAACAGGCTCACCGAGCCCGGCAGGGACGTTGCGAATTACGCAAGTGACAGTGCCGCCAATCGAATCCATCGTGTCCTTGGCACGGACAATGCGCTGGTAGGTGAAGGGATGTAGAATAGGCGTGTTATACTATGAAGAGTAATATTGAAAACGATGCACACCTTAATCATGCGCTCGGATGTCTCTGCATGTGGGCAGCGGGTGGGAAACTTGTCGACCTCTTCACGCGTCACCGTCGCCAGCAGAGCTCGGAATTCCGGTGTCAATGCATCCTCGATCTCGTCGTTATCGTCGTCCGCATCGGTCGCAGCGACAGAGGGAGAGGAGACAGTTGGCAAGTGTACCTTTCCGACGGAAGACACAAAAGCAACAATCTCTATGCCATGAGCCTGCTTCAGGTACTTCTCTGCTATGGCTCCTGCAGCAACCCGCCCTGAGAAACGAATGAGTGGATAAGGACATAATCAAGGAAACGAACGCACCGATTGTTTCACGGGCACTACTTCTCCCACCACCGCTGCTTGCTTTGACGCCGTACTTTTGAAGGTAGGTATAGTCGGCGTGGCTCGGACGTGGATACATATCTGTCTCGGAATAGTCGTGCGGGCGCTGATCCTCATTCTTGACAAGCAGACCGATCGGGGTGCCGAGAGTGACACCGCGTTCTGTCCCTGACTGGAGATGAACAAGGTCTTTTTCATCACGCTGTTAGAATAGAGACTGTTAGCAAGAAGTAAAAAAAGATTAAGGAACGGACGGACTGGTGTAGTCAAGTCGCTTTGACCAGGCCGGCGACGGCTGAGTTGCGTTTGGACATCTTTAGCTGAGAGCTCAAGCCCCTAGTGACACGATCAGTCCACTACGAGATTGGAGGATTCGAATGGGGGAGATATATGCGTACAGGAGGACACCCATCGATGATTGCGCCGACAGACGCGCAGTGGCTCTCACCATAGGTAGTGACGCGAAAAAGAGTTCCAAAGGTCGACATGATGATCTAGTTCTGAAAGTGGTTGAAAGAGCGAGGCGCTTTTGTATTGTACTGAACCCGGGGAATGACCAAAGCCGAGTCTATGTGCTCGACTTGTCGCCGTTGTACGCGGAAGTTTCAGTAGTTCTCCGATGTGATTATGTATTCCGCTCGCTGTACAGATGACGGGGAGAAGAGAGGCTTAAACGCGTGTCATCTCCCACGCTGGGTTCAACCGCACCACGGTGTCCATGTCCGCACCCGCATCTGCTCCTAGCCCTCCAAGGTCAACAAGGCCCCTTGCGGCACGGAAAAGACCCAACGACCCCGCTTGGTTTTCTAGCACACCATCAGTCCCGTCGGTCAAGCGACAAGCAACGGACCGAGTGGAAAGTGAGCAACGCAAAAGAAAAAGGGTGGAGCCTACAGTGCAGGGCCTTTCACAATTAAGAATAGACAAACCACCGGAAAAGCAGAATGAAGAACCACCTGTGGTGAGTGTTTTACTTTTGTGTCTATCATTCCTACTACGGGGGTTGGACAAAGAAACCCGTCCATCAACGCATCAGCATCTATCAGTCACAAGGGGGGATTTGTGTCCGGTGTTAACCGCATCATCGTTTTGCAACAGATGGACTTTACGACCTTGCCGATGGAAGCTTTGCACCGGTATTTGGTGCAATATGATCTTATACCGATGGTGCATCCATCACCGCTGACGATACATGATCCACCTCCACCACCGTCCTTGCTGGAACCCGCAACTCGAAGCTCATCACGTGGTGCGAGCCCACCTGTTGTAACCACACCGGCAAATCGGCCACGACGGGAGTCGAGGGAACAAAGTCGCCGTAGAAGCTCTCGGCTCTTGGAAGAGGAAGTGCGGATGCGCACGCCCGTGTTAGCAGATGTCGGTGAAGTGCAAAACGTGTTGGCTAGCATCGCTCAACGACACTTCGAGAGTCAGGTTGTCAAAGAGGTTGACAGTTTGGCCTCTTTCATGTGCGCTGTTAAGGGGAAAGGTGAGCCTGCTTGTTTTGATCGATCAAGATACAAAATTGACTCACGGCAACGGTTGCGATTGACAATATCAGTCACATTACTTTAAAAATAGTTCGCTTACATAACTATTCGTTACCTTGGCAATCATCTCTCTATAAATCGTCCACAGTTTGCTTACCCCGTCCCCCAGTTCTTTTACTCCTCTTTCACTATCCTTTTCTCATTTCCTCTCATTCAATTGCAGCAGCGCTGCTCCTTACTGTGCGTCCATTTGATTTGATTTTACCTTTTCGTTCTCATCCCTCGGTCTAGGATCTTTCCTTTTCTTCCCACCCGACTTCTGTGAAGCCTTTCCTTTTTCGCTACATCCAACGCAATGAAGTTCTCGGCTGCTTTCGCTGCTCTGGTCGTCGTCATTCCCCTCCTTTCTGGTCAAGCCCTCGCCGCCGCCGCCTCCAAGGCGAACAACGTTAAAGGCCAAGGGGGGAACAACAATAACGGAGGCAACAATGGTGCCAACAACAGCACCGGGGGTGGTGGCGATCCCCAAACGTCTTTGAGTGAGCTTTGCCCTATTCGCTGATGCGAACTTTATTTATTCATCCATTACCAGCTCTCGATCCTAGAGTCATCGCTTCGGGCTTCGCGCAAAACGGCCAAGAGACCCCAGAAGCAGGCCAGGTTGCCTCCCTCACCTCGACCAATAACTTCATCAATTTCTGCCTAACCACTCCTAATGCACCCATAACAAACGGCAAACAGATCACGACGGGCTCTTGCAACCCTGCTCCATTAGGATCCATCCCCTCGACGGCGAATATGCCGTCGGCCAAATTCACGTCTCCTAAGAATCTTGAGGACATCACACCAAATCAAGATTTTACCATCAGCATGGCGATCAGCAACCTTGACACTGGCTTTTTCGTTAATGCTGCGGCGAATTACTTTGCTGCGCCTCAGCAGCTCAACGCGCAGGGCCAGATTACTGGTCACAGTCATGTGGTTGTAGAGTCACTGGATAGTTTCCAGCAAACTTCGACTACAAACCCCACAAAATTTACTTTTTTCAAAGGGTTGAATGCCGCAGCCCAAGGCGGCGTTCTGACTGCAGATGTCACTGGTGGTGTTCCCGCTGGTCACTACAGGCTCTGCTCGATAAACACGAGTTCGAACCATCAGCCGGCCATGGTTCCCGTCGCGCAGCATGGTTCCCTGGATGATTGCGTTTATGTAAATATATATTGTTTCTGTGTATCCCGTGTTTGGTCTAACTCTGTTTGCAGTTCAGCGCTGGCCAAGGCGCCAACGGCAATACTGGCAATGCCACGAATACAGGCAACAACACTGGCAATGCTACGAATACTGGCAACAACGGTGCAAATGCCAAGAACGCTGGCAACACCGGTGCCAATGTGAAGAACGCTGGTAACGCCAACGCCACGAATGCTGACAACAACGGTGCCAACGCCAAGAACGCTGGTAACACCGGTGCCAATGTGAAGAACGCTGGTAACGCCACGAATCCTGCCAACAACGGTGCGAATGCCAAGAACACTGGTAACACCGCGAATCCTGCCAACAACGGCGCGAATGCCAAGAACGCAGCTAACGACGGTGCAAATGCCAAGAACGCTGGCAACACCGGTACCGCCACGAATCCTGCCAACAACGGTGCCAATGGGAAGAACGTTGGTAACACTGGTGGAAATGCCAAGAATGCTGGCAACCCCGGCGCCAATGGGAAGAACGCCGCCAACGACGGTGGCAAGGGTGCTGCCAACAACAGGATGATGCGTGGTCGTCGGATGGTTGCGCGTCTTGCCCGTGATCACTGATTGATGGATTGCGAGTGGTCGTTCGTTCCTGTGATTCTTGTTGTTGTATCATATTATACCATTGTGTCGTAGGCTAGGCTTTACGAATTTTAGGCGGGTTATATCATTCTAGTAATGTTTCATTGCCATCGTTGTCTGGATAGTATCGCCGAGTCAACCAGCCTGATCCCGCTTGGCGTTGCCCCACGCTGCAAGTTACTATCCTTTTTACTTGGTACCCATCTAGGACGCTCTTTCTTTTATTTTCCTAATGACCTTCCTCCGTCCTTCCCATGTGCTGGTCACCATTTTCCTTTCATTTTGCTTGACGACATTCTCATTGGGTTGGTCTCTATTACCGGGGCCTCCACTTGGAACTAAACCTTCATTTCTTCCCCCTAGCTTCTGGTACGCAACGCCCTCTCAAACGTATTTCCCACCCATCGACCTTGGCCATCGAAATCTATCCTCGGACGTTATCTCACTCGTCACCACGTGCTGTCCCTCCAGACTCCACCACGCTACACCACTCAGACTCCTTCCGACTAACCCTCACCGCCTTTGGCGAGACTTTCCACTTACACCTCCGCCCAAACGATCAGCTCGTCCACCCATCTGCGCGCATTGTCTATTACAACACCAACCCTGCCGGACAGAGCGTGCTTTCCCACACCGAGCCCCTCGTGCCCTCCTCCATCAAAGTATACTGGGGCGAAGTCGTGCCTGCGTACGCTTCAGCAGAGCGCATGCGTACCGACGCTGCTCGTGCACTGTACAGCGCCGGCGATGTTCTCGGCTGGGCGCGCATAACCGTACACGACCAGGGCGACGCTCGCGCAGGTCGTCCACCTGTCTTCGAAGGCGCATTTTCTGTCCGTGGCATCAATCATCACGTCATAACGCGCAACAATTACCTGCGCAATCGTGACGCGCTCGACCCTCATCCCCTCACACGCCGCATGTCGCCAGAGCACCTCCAGTCCGAGTCCGACCTTGGCCTTGACCACGATAGCGCCCTCGTCATCTGGCGCGACTCGGACGTTATGGATCCATGGGAGGAGCGCGCAGCACGGACGGGTGTCCCAGCGGATCATGTCCGCGAATGGTCGTTGGGGTCTGAATCCGAGGCGGTGCGGTGCGGGCACGACGCCTTGCCGTGGAACTCGGATCCGGCGCTGAACCCAGTACTACAGCAGTCGAAGGCGGACTCGTGGTACAATTCATTTGGGTCGGTGGTATACGGGAGTACATTTTCGGAACTGTTGATGATGCGCGACGATATCGCTGGCTCTGGCGAGAGTACCAAGTCAGTGCACAATCGCGTCTGCTTGGCGGTTCTCATGCATTTCTGCGCAGTTTTGCGGACACTATCGGGCAGACAGGTGGTTGTCCCAAAGAGCAGAAAGTAGTAGGTAACATTGGATAGTATCATGTCGGCTGTCTAACAACCTCATTCTGCTCAGCTTTACATGGGCGTCGCAGCTGACTGCGAGTATGTAAACCACTACGGGTCGCAAGCCAATGCTACAAAACAGATTCTGACTATATGGAATACGGCAAGCGTTCTGTACAAGGTATGAGAAAAACGGCTTCTATCGTACATTTCATTTTCACTAGGGTCTAGAACACGTTCAACGTCAGCCTTGGAATCGTCGAGCTTCAGATCCAAAACACTACGTGAGCCAGCACTGCCTTCTGCGGTTCTGATGAACTCCTCATGCGACAACACCAGATGTCCGACAGTCGCAAATCCGGCTATTCCATGGGATGTCAGCTGCAGCGCTCCGGACGTTACCTTGGATAACCGTCTCTCGTTCTTCTCCCAATGGCGTGGGGCAAAAGGCAGTGATGGTGCGGGACTTTGGCATCTGATGAGCAATTGCCCTACCGGTTCGGAGGTTGGGATCGCGTGGCTTGGGACGCTCTGTCAGGTCGATGCAACAGGCTCTGGTTCCTCCATTGTCTCGGGCACCGCAGTGTCAACAGCGGGTCTGACGGAGTGGCAAGTAATCGCTCATGAGATGGGTCATAATTTTGGTGCTATCGTGAGTACATCATCCCCAGATCACCAATAATATCTTTGATCGAGACACGGGACTTGCGGCCTTTTAGCATGATGTACGTGCGCATTTCTGCCTCAAATTGTGAGTGTTGACACGCTGGAACCCAGTGCGCCGATGGCTGTAACAGTACAAGTGCTTGCTGTCCACTATCTGCCAGTTCCTGCGATGCCAACTCAAACTTCTTGATGAGTCCAGTCGCGTTGAGCGGAGAGATGAACTTTTCACAATGTACGATTGGGAACATCTGTACGCAAAAGCATCTTTTCCCGTCTTGCATTATCATCGCCAACATCACATTTAGGTTCGCTGATGCAAGGCTCACAGGTGAATACTAGCTGCCTCCTGAACCCGGATCCCTCTCGCCAGACCCTCGCACTCCAGATGTGCGGTAACGGAATTGTGGAGAGTGGGGAGGACTGCGATCCGGGCAAAGGCTCAAATTCCACGTGCTGCAATTCCGACACTTGCAAATTCCGGAACAATGCCGTTTGTGATCCTGATAGTTCGCCGTGTTGCACTGCGCAGTGCCAGTTCGCGCCGGCGACACAGGTCTGTCGGGGCTCCAGAGACCCGAGCTGCGATACGGCAGAGTTGTGCACTGGAATTTCTTCCGCTTGTCCCGCAGACATATTCGCACCAAACGGGCAGAGCTGTGGAACCAACGATTTGGCGTGTGCGTCTGGTCAGTGCACCTCGATTGCGCGTGCGTGGGTTGATGCAATCTTTTTTTCCTCCTCTGATTGGACTAACGGCACGTCACCATGATCACAAGAACAATGCCAACAGTTGGGAGTATCTCTGAATCTGCAATCTGCATGCTCAAATCAGAACGATCAATCGTGCCAGGTCTCGTGCCAGGACCCAACTACGCCAAATCGATGTGTGGTGTTAGACTCCCTGCTAATCGATGGCTCTCCCTGTGGTTTGTTTACGTTATTCCCCCATGCTGTGCATTGTTGACTGAGCTATTTACAGGTTACGCCGGCACATGCCTCAATGGAACATGCCAGAACGGCAGCGTCCTTGACACTGCAGAGGTGACATATCACTTCCCGTTTTCAGCAGAAGCCGAGGTGATTGCTCACCGCACCGCACCGTAGGCATGGTATGTACAAAATTTGCAGATCTCGATCCCGATCACCGTAGCCGCGGCCTTATTGGTCCTTGCCGCACTCTGGGGTCTCATCAGTACGCTCGCTTCGTGTCCGTCTTCTATTGCATTAACATGTGCCTCAATACAGTCTGCTGTTGTTGTAGTCGTCGTCAAAAGGAGGCAACCCGAGGGCGTCAGCTTCTGCAACCTAAGGGTCGCATGCTATAAGAGGTTCTTCGTATCAGGACGAGTGATAGCCGGCAATCTGACACTGCATTTAACTTGGGGGTAATTACGTTGGCACAGATGCTTTTATTAAGTACTTTCAACGTCGAGCTTTGGTCTCCTTTCCAATATTCCATCGACAATACCAAAGTCCAGAGCTTGCTGGGCTGCGTACGAGAGTCAATACAAGGTCAGTAAGTCGAGCACCGGCGCTATTCGGAAGAAGTAGCTGACCAGTCATGAAATAATCACGTTCCAAGGCCGTCTCTATCGGAGCAGAAAAAAGAGAAGGGAAACACATCAAAGAGAGGCATATATCCACTGAAACACCGTGAGCGCGTACCGAAGCGGTGCAAACCTTGTTCCTGCGACTCCGCAGGTTGACAGCAGTGCCGTTGGTAAATACCCGTGAGGAGTTTACGGATTCGCAGAATCTCTTTTGCGTGAATTGCGATATCAGAAGCCTGTCCAGAAGCCCCACCAGATGGTTCTACCCCATGTGCTCAGCTGCGGAGACACCGGTGATAAGGAGCTAACACACGATGTATCATGATACTTGCATTGGGGAGGCAATGCCGTTTCCCCTTTTCACCTGCGCAGATGACCGCACGTGTTAGTGTCGCCTCTAGCGCTCAAAGCTGGTCAGAGTGAGAACGAACCGGCAGCAAGGAGAAGAGACCCCATGGATGCCGCTTGGCCCACGCAGTATGTGTGTATCGGCGATGAAACGTACTAGAAAAGAACAGCGTCACATTCAAGATCACCATTACCATAACAGCAGTAAGACCCGACCTGCATCTACAAAAGGTAAGTATATATGTTTGACGCAGCTGCGATCGAAGTACTCACTGTGTCATAAATGGCCAACCCAGCAGTCACGCTGCCGCCTGGTGAATTGATGTATAAATGAATGGGTTTAGACGTTTCCTCTGCTTCCAGGAAGAGGAGTTGCGCGACGATGAGCGCGGCATCTGTGTCCCGAATCTAAAACACAGTTCGATCAAGTGAGGTGGGCCTGTAGATGAGTGCTACAGACGGGTCCATAGAGCATGATAACACGCTCTCGAAGCAGACGGGAGAAAATGTCATAAGAGCGTTCACCTCTTCCCTACATGAGAATCTCGGGTGTGAGAGAAGAAACTGGAAGGCAAAATGGAATGAAGAACACACCGTTTGCTCGACGACGATGGGAACCAGACCGTCACCGGTGGGCTCAGACCATTGAGAGGTGGCGAAAGGAAACCTCGAGACCGGGTTGTGTAAGCTACGAAGGAGGGATGGTCGAGTCTGAATTAAAGGACGGAAAGCTGAACGCAACATGAGGTTACCACCTAAGGCCATTGACAAGACAACCGTCTCTCACTCACGTGACAGGCGCGTTCCACGAGACACAAAAACCTGAACCAAGTCTCGGCACTCGAAAAACGTTAACGTTCCACCCTCATGCCCTCTGGCGAATCTCCTTTGGAAACTTTTTCATAAGAAGGTGTGTTATATTTCATTTGACTCTTTGATCACACTTCTGAACGCGTGTCTGCCAGCCAGCACAACTCAATGGCACAACGCCTGAGATCAGAACGGTCTACCGAAGCACCAATGGACTTCCAGTTCACCTCACGTCCAAATGTGGACGCTCTTCCAGTGTGGAAAACTCCAGCCACGCCTCTAAAACGTGAGCATGCACTCACCATCTCGAGACGGACCCAATGACCCCGTGTGTAGGAACACACACTGACATGAATCCGCCGTCCACGCCCTCTTCTGTCCCAACATTTGGGACCAATCCAAGCGTTCCATTTATTTTTCAGTCACCACCGCCGAAATCATCTTATGTACATGCCTGGGTCCCGCCGGAGAACTTCTCGCCGGAGAAAGCCTTCCCTCAGGAGGAGATTAGGGATGTGGACATGGCAGAACCAAGTCCACCGAAGCCTCAGGAGACAGGGACGGATGGTCGCCGTGCGATGGCACTGGGAGCTGCGCGAAGAGTGTTTAGGTCTCGACAGAAAGCCAGAAGCAAGGCTCATGTACATGGCAACGAAGAGGATAGTGAGACGTCCTTGGCCAGCGATGATGGAAGCGACGATGAACGCCTCAGCTCCCGTCGGCCCCGAGTACAGAAGCTCTCGCACCACTACACATTGAATGTGCCATCGCCCGTACAACCAAAAGCAGATACACCATACATCCTTCTGGGGTGAGTCAGTCTATTGACCCGTCTAACTCGCCCTAATTCTTTGTATGTGCCGGAAGATATCTCCAATTCTTCTTCAATCTGTCCTTGGTCTTCCTCTTTCTTTACCTTCTGGTGCAATTTATTCTCACAGTACAGCGGGACGTGGAGCAACGCATCACCGAGTACTCAATGGGTAAGAACCTCGGTCTGTTTTGCCGACCTGTCTTTGAGTTTAAAGTTACGGTTACCCGACAGACATTATACAAGAGATATCCAACTGTGCCGCGCACTTTAAGGCAAATTTGTGCGGTTCGAATCCGGTTCCCGCCATGCTTCGTCAGTGCGGTGCATGGGAGACGTGCATGAATCGAGATCCGACAGTCGTTGGGCGCGCTAAAGTAGGCGCCGAACTCATTGCTGAAGTCATCAATGGGTTTGTGGAGCCTATCAGCTGGAAAACTCTGGTATGTTCCCGTGAGTGACATCTCGGCGCCTGGTGCTTATCGCGGGACCAATCCTAGGCCTTTACGTTGTCCTCGTTGGCTTTCATGACGATCTTTGTCAATTCCCTACTTTCCCTGTTCCGTTCAAGACTTTCGACCACCGCGGAGCAGGCGCCCGTTCAGCAACAACAGGTATATCCACTCCCACCGTCGACGCCCTATCCCCCGCAGTTGCCGCGTGTTGGCTGGCGTCCAGATTCGTGGGAAGACGCACCTTTTCAGACGTCCAGCAGGAGAAGGCGGCTGGAGAATGGAGCGGCCGCCAAGGTGTCTTAGGGTTGACTGAATAGCGTTTTGCTATTAATATGCACAGACTGTTATATGTGTCCAGACCTTCCTTCTCGGGCAAGTCTTCTATCCCTTCAACAAGCTCGCTATCATAACCATCTCCGAATCACGTCTCCAATCCTCTTCATCATATGACCCTATCACGTCACAGCTTTTCTGGGCACCAGGCAGCTCGTTGTCAGAATGAACCCTAATTTGACTGACTGCGCGTTCGTGCCTAGCGCAAGCTAAGGTCCGTTCTTATGGAAATAGTAGACACATCTAGGCAAGCTGTAATTTCCGAGAACTGCCGTTTGTCGTGCATTTCCCACCCGTCGGCATTAGTGGCCTCATGGTCTCAGCGCCATGCCAGGTGCCCACCTGCACCCAAGTTGTGCGCCTTCTAGAACCCCCTGAGCTTCTTTCCACATGGGGTTCCTCCCGTGAGAGACGGAGCAAGCGTCGAAGACCGCCTAATGGCAAGATCACGAAACTAGCCGGCTGTGGTCGTGGGAAGGAGAAGTTGGAGTTCCCCAGATAGCTCAAGGGGGTGGCATCGTCCACCAGGACGAACAATGACTCGATGACGCCGCAAATCGAAACGGATCTGATAACATAATTTTCTCGGAGACCTTGGCCCCAACGGGTATGGTCACCGTTGCCTCTAATTCCATGGCAGGTGGCAGACGAGCGACCCCTCGCGCGCGAACTGGCAGCACGTCTGACATGCTCCATTACCCGGACCGTGTTGTTGTGACACGAAGCCAGACATATGGCTCAACAACTTCCCAGACTGTCAGCTGATTGCGCCAGGCAGCACCCACACACACGGCGGCGTTTTTTTGATTCATACGCGCCTATTCCAAAGGGTTCTTTGGAAACGTGCAGAATGCGTCGTCTTTTTCCACCCGTCGTGCCTCCGCTGCTGTAAACCTGGCAATCTCGTTCCCAGGTTCTTCATTACCCCCTTTTTAGGCACGAGGGGCGGAGAAGATCATCCCCACTCGTTCTCCTCAGGAGCTCTGTCGTTGTTGACGCGCTGCACAGACTTCCCCCTATAGTATTTTGAAGATCAGAAGACCGTGCAGGGCTCGTGATTCCCTCATTATGTCGTACGCCCTCCTTTTTTGACAACTGTTCCTGTTTGCGTCGTCAGGGGCTGTAGCGAATCGGAACGTCATGCTCTCAGAGATCACCACCTCTACTGTAACGCATCTAAAGGCTCAAGTACGTATTTTCAGTCACACTTCCACGTGGGTTGGGATGGCGGCGCAGATCGACCAGATCGGGGGGCCTTATCAACCTATGCAGGGACTGCGCACTTCGGATTCCTTGCGTCGGAGACGAGCAGATGGGTTTTCCCGAGGAGTATCTACCAAGCATTGAAGTGATCGTGATTCTCGAGTGCGTTAGTTCGGCGACAAGAATACTGACGCCCCCCAATTTTGCCCAGTGCCCTTGTTCTAGGCTACGCATGGTCAACATGTGGCTCTACAACTCCACGATATTAAGCGCGCTCATTTCCAACATATTACTAATATATTGACAGCCGATGCTTACGCCCTTAGTTGACGTGATTATCCCCATGCCTTCATGTCGTCCGGGGATGATGATACGAGTGAGCATGAGAAGAAAAAGACCGGTGTCCGATCACCTCAGTGTCAGGGACTGCCCTCCCGCGGAGTTAAGTCTTCCCTGAACTGAATCAGGACAGCCTTTCATAAATTCATAAGTTACATCGTGACATGTAACGGTAACTGGTCGTCGGCTCTGCGCATTGTCGTTATCGTTATGGCCTTACTGTAACTTAGCATTCTCCTAGCCTCGCAGTTTGTTCGTGGCATTGCATGAATAATCTTGGAACCGTGTTGGTCGGTGCCTTCACGGCATCTACTCCTGTCCCGAACTCTAATTCACATGTGCACGAACAGAGAGAACGCTATACTCAATTGGAGACTTCAAGCGGGGTGCCAATTGGCAGTTTACAAACGCCACTGCATGCCAGAACAACGCCGAACGAATCTATATCTGCAAGATCTGCCCCGATATTGCGTAACCGGGTGATTTGAATGCTATTTACCACCCCCGCCAGCTGCTGCCGCTGCTGCGGCCGCTTTTTCCTCTTCCTTTTTCTGAAAGCTTGCATCAAACAACTGCATCTTTTACACGGAATATTCTCGCTTGCCTTCTGTTTAGCTCTGAGAGCTTCCGCATCACTATAGTCAAACGAGTAGGTGATTGTGAATGACCATTTAACCGTGGGTTACTTTACCTTTCCTTGCGCTTCGCCAATGTCGTATTACTCTCCTTTGGCTTGGATTTGCCCGCTGTCGCCTTCTTCTGTGCCTTAATGCGATCCATTTCTCTCTGATTTCCACCTAGTGAACCAAGTAAGATAAGCAATTGCTCGAGGACGAAGGTAGAATACTCACGAGTCATGATTGTTTTGTGTCGACACGTAGCGTGACAAGGACAGTTGAAAAGTCACATGTGTGACTGTGACTCGCGACTCTTGTCACCGCAAGCCCGATCCGACCAGGGTTCTAACCTTTTTATATTAACCTTTGGTGATCCGATCCAAAAATTGATCGTGGGTCCTCTCTGGGATAAGAGTGCGACAAGTTACGCGTAAGTTACGCGCTTCTTGGAAGTTGGGTGGCCTGACGTCAGCGCCGAGACTCGGCGCGGCGTAGAGCGGCTTCCATTTGACCTTATATGCGTTGGCCGCCTGGTTCACACGAACCATAGGTTTTGATGGATCATTGGAGTCTGTGGGGAGGCTTTCTCTCTTCGGGACATAGGCCTTGTGACCAATAAACTTGGCGATAAGTTTGCCTCATGCCTACAAGTGATTCCCCTCCTTGTAAATATGAAGTAGGGGCCATACAACTTCTTGCGATGCGGCGTAGGTTCGAAGATTCTCTAGTACGCTGAGTCAAAGGGACTCGGGATGGCGTTACGTATACATTCCTGCCCGGGACGGTTGTTTCCGGAAGAGGATCTGAGATTTGGATCTAGATGATAGTTGAGTGGCCAAAGAATATGAAATTTTACGACGAGCGTTGATAACGTTGATAGATGATGTGACTCGGCGGCTGTGCAGCAAAAAAAAAAAAAGTAAGGAAGGATGGACAGGTGGACATGAATTTGTCAAGAAGCCTAGTCCATTTCAGGGGGTTTCAAACTAGACGTCCCACTGTCCCAGCGAGCGTCCTGTCACGAAAAAGGCGCCGTTTCCGTGTTTGACGTGGAAGCAACTTAATCAGTTGCTTGGTTGGGCGTGTTGTCAAGAACCGCCGACCCGACCCCACAGGGGAAGTGCCTGGAACCGGAAAGGAGAATCGGTGACGCGCGGAGTTCGGGATCAATCGTGCTGAGTGCATTTTGGTCCATGCACGGGCTATGCCAAGGCGGAAGCTTCTTCCATCCCAACCAAGGCTGGCCTAGATCTGGGTGCGTCACACAGATAACGAGCCTATGGGATACAGCCACATTGCCGGCTCTCTGTCCCTCGATTGACATCTAACGGCGGTTGGTAACCGCTGGGCGCATTTGTAGGACGCCACAACGCATGAAATGAAACAGGCGAGGTGTCGCCCAATCCCTTTATCATTGTGTTTTATTTTCTCTTCTTTCACTGTTTCTATTCTTTTCTAGCTATCCAAATCAAGCGTTAAGGTGAAATGAGGGTGGAAGAGCGGAGGGGATACCCATTAAGCTCTTAAACTTATGACTAATCGCCCGATCGATCTCGATCATAACGGAAAGACGTGGAGAATGAAATTGGCGGATATGGTGAAAGAGGCACGAGGTTGGGTTGGGAAGGTGAAGAAGCGGGATTCAAAGCCGGGATTGAATCTGATGACAAGGTCAGTGACGCTTCCGTACGTTGTATGGGATCTTTCTCTGGCCGATCGTGCGGGTGAGGGTTGGCTGGACCAACCGCCCTGATCAAGCATCCTCCCCATTTATATATCACCTTCGGTCCGCCTGAATTCATCTTTTCGCCTTCCTCCCCGTTCCCCCTTCACGTGTCCTTTCTCTCTCCCCATGTCTTCGATTAGACACACCCCCCGTCAGTCTAGTAGAGACCTTCGTCTCCATGAGCCCCACGCCCTCCATCCTCTCCCCCATCATCCTCCCCCACCTCCAAT
>QFDV01000228.1:166274-180406 GCA_003315845.1 Lactarius trivialis
AGTAATTATTATTATTATTTTTTACTTGGCGGGCTCTGAACCATGCTGACTAATGTTTTTCCCAGGCCGTCGATTACTTCCAGCGTGTCCTTAATCTGCAACAGGACAATGGAGAGATTTGGAGTGCTCTGGGTGCGTTTCATCCTGCATACATGCGACTGTGTATTGAACGTCGCTACCCAGGACATTGTTATCTCATGCAAGACGACTTGCAGAAAGCATATTCGGCCTATCAGCACGCGTTATACTCACTTCCGAATCCGAAAGTATGTGTCTGAGTTTCACCTTACGCGAAATGACCCTTATCTTCAAGCAGGAGAATCCAAAGCTATGGTATGGAATTGGGATTCTCTACGACCGTTACGGGTCTTTGGACAACGCCGAGGAGGCATTTTCGTCTGTCCTCAAGATGGACAAAGGTGCAGCCTTTTCATTGGATTCATCATTCACCTCTCGCTCATTGGATTGAAAACCAGACTTTGACAAGTCCAACGAGGTTCTTTTCAGATTAGGGATAATCTACAAGCAGCAGACCAAATACGAAGAAAGCCTACGCTGCTTCGATCGCATTTTGCGCAACCCCCCCAGCCCTCTTGCCAATGCCGACATTTGGTTTCAGATCGGACACGTATATGAGCAGCAAGGTGACGTGAGTAAAGTTCTTATTTAAGAATTTCCGGCGTCTAATATCCGATCAGCACGTTCGTGCTCGAGAAGCGTATGAACGAGTTGTTGCGGAGAACCCTGTTCATGCCAAAGTTTTACAACAGCTTGGCTGGTTGTATCATCAGGACGGCCCTTCGTTCCAGAACCAGGACCTGGCTATTCAGTATCTGACAAAGAGTCTGGAAGCCGGTGAGTAAATACTTTCGTTGTGCCCTGCGCATATTGAGTCTTCGTTAGATCCTTCGGATGCTCAAAGTTGGTATCTTTTGGGACGAGCATACATGGCCGGTCAAAAGTACAATAAGGCATACGAGGCGTACCAACAAGCTGTCTATCGAGATGGTCGCAACCCAACCTTTTGGTGCTCTATAGGTGTTTTATATTTCCAAATCAATCAATATCGCGACGCACTGGATGCATATTCACGGGCTATCCGCATCAATCCATACATACCGGAAGTCTGGTTTGATCTCGGTAGCCTCTACGAGAGCTGCAATAATCAAATAGGGGACGCTATTGACGCCTATGCTCGGGCTGCGGAACTCGACCCAGGAAACACTGCCATTACCCAGCGATTGCACCTGCTCAAACATTCACAGGCTACGGGTGCTCAGCTCCCCGCTGCTCCTGCGCCGCAAGATGTACATCCCACCGCATACGCGAGTGTAGCACCTCCTCCAGGTCTGGGTGGGCTCCCTCTCTTACACGTCAACAATAGCGGACGCTCTGTCTATCGGGCGGATTCCCGCGGACCAGGTGGTGATGTTGCCCATCACCCTCCTCACATCTCTGGCGCAGAAACGTCGCCGGCTCCATTTAGAGGGGGTCCGCCGCCCCCTGTCGTTATTGACGAGAGCCGTCATGCCCCTTCCCATGCCCAACTGGCGCCAATGGATGTCGATCACATCCCTCATGGCAGAGAAGCACCCTATCCTCATCCCCCCTCCGCTAGAGACTCGCGGCAACTCCCGCTCACCTCAGAACCACACCCTCGCGAAACCGAAGTGATGCGCGGTGCAGCACCACATGATCTATATTACAGTCGCGGCTCCCGTGCGGGCTCTATACCTCCCTCGCCCCCCGCTCATGCCAGTCGTCCTCGTTCACCTTATCACAACTACTCGCAGGGAAGGGTGCAAGTTACTGCGGGGCCTACAGGTACCCATCGTTCGCCTCACGTTTATCCCCGGGAACCGAGCGGGAATGGTCCCACGAGCGATCGAGAGGTTGGTTGGGATCGTCGTGAATGGGGAGAACGTAGGGATTCGAGCCGGCGGCGGGGTGGACCACCGTATCTTCAGGGGCCATCTCCGCCTCCTCGGGCCTTGAGCCCCCGTGCGCGGAGCCCATCTCAAACTTCCCCTTCGTCAGCGCACCCTTCACGCGCCTATTGGGATTCAAGACCAGCTCACACTCAGCTGCAGCCGCGATCTCCTCGTGCCCCCCCTTCTGAATTTGGTGCTACACGGCCAATTCAGGGTGACCGTAACGATTACTGGCAAAATCGTATCTCAGTGGAGTCGCCACCAGAGAGCTCACGGAACCCTCGCGTTCCTCCCCCTGCATTTACGGGTAGTACCCGAGGATCGGAAAGCCCACACCTTCCTACTGCTCAGCGAATCGGTGATCCTGCGACAGAGTATAAAGATCGGAGGCGGAGAGGTACGCGAGAAAAGGAGATGGAAACGGCTGCATCCCCAGGCGACGAAGCTCCTAAACGGGATCGCAGGCGTAGAGCAAATGTCAGACAGAAGAATGAGCGTGGTCGGACGGTGACTCCGAAGCCGCATGGTGGGCCTCCGAACCAGAATCCGCCTTTCAAGGTCGCCTATCCCAAACGCGATGAGAGTGCGGGCCCCTCGAGCTCTGCGGGCTCCGGATCGCAGAGCAGGTCTGCGCAACCATCACCAACGAGCACTGTGCCAGTCGCACCTACCCGTGTTGTGGATGAGGATTACGACGAGGGGGTTGCAGACGCTTTGATGGATTTGGCTTCCTATCGCGCGCCTGAGCAAACGGCAACCTTCTCCAACGGACCCTCCGCTGGTAGACCTATCTCCCCATCTCCTTCAATGCGGTCGCACAGCCATCGGGGCTCGGTGTCATCGACACGGTCACGCGCCTCTCCTCCTAGCACTGGAAGTACGACCATGAAGCGGCCACTGAGTCCCGTGCCTGATGAAATCGACACCAAGCGCACGAAGGTAGAGCTCCCGACGCGGAAGGCGTCCCCACCTGCACCTCCGTCGTCTGGACGCTCTCCAACTCCATTCCGCACTCAGCCATCGTCTCATTCACCCGAGAATAGGCAGGCGGAGAAGAAACACCCATCATATCCCTCTAGCCCTCAACTCCCTTCAGTCCTTCCACTGCCTCCACGTCCTCTTGGCGCTGGCCTCTCTCATTCTTCCAATTCCGTAGCACTCCCCCCCATTGCGACACTTTCTCCCGCCTCCACTGCGCCATCGCCCGTTCATGAAGCGGAACGCGTGTCGATTGACCGGACTCAGTCGCGATCAGCGTCTCCACATACACAGGCCGCGCCTCGAGGCAAGTTTATGGAAGTGATGAATGCGTCAGAACCGTCGAATAATGCTGAGCCGTCGTCGTGATGAAATGATAAGTTGGTTGCGTGTTGTGTATCTTGGACGTTATGTACATATATCCCGCCGTTGTCTCGTAACTGCAGGGCTCTTTTTCCTTAGTCGATTAGTTTGTATCTTAACCTCGTAACGATATCCTCATTTCCAATGCATGTCTGCGCGGTTTGTACTGTACGTGTGCGTGTGTGAGACTGTCGATCCACTCTTGTTGCCCGAGGAAGCAAATTAGTCAGCAGACTCGGCGCCCGTTGACTAAAACCATCCATCGTCACGCTGAATTGATGCCGGAACCCACATCGTCACCCACACCTACTACTATACCCACTTTTGACCGGCCAGCTTCCATGGACGATGACTCGACAATGGATATTACCTCTGTGTCTCCGGATACCCGCCTCGGTGAATCTGAAGCGCTGAACATATTGAATCCACCGCCACCAGAGAAGCAGGAGGTTGACATAAATCAGGAGCCGCCCCCGACTTCTTCTTCAGTGGCATTCATCGGTATCAACTACGTACCCGACTCGGCGGACTCGCAGATGTCGTCACACCGATTACCACCACACCCGACACCATGGGAGTCGGTGGCGTTGCAATCGGTTCATGGCAACGCGGCGACCGGACACACGTCCTTCCCACCAACACCGTGCGTTGTGTCCGCCTGCTTGCAGTACTACTTTTTGGACTCATACACAAAATCCAGGCAGGTGAAGCGCACCGTACCGGTTTCTTCTTACTATTTTGGGCCCCCGCCGCCCAACTCTGCGTACTTCACGCCTCCTGTGGGTCAAATCGGAGTACACCATCCACGCGAGATTGTTCGTGTGGAAAGGGATTACTCGGGAGGCGAGATCGTTCAATTTTCATCAACGTATCCCCTGGAGTTCGAGGGTCGCGTAGGCCATTTTCCCTCCCTTCCGTTTCGACCTAACCCTGCTTTTGCGATCTCATCGCTGACTGGTTGCACTGACACAGATAACGCCAACCCAGTTCCTGGAGAGTATCAATGCTATCAACGAGATTCTCATATCTGCTCATAGCCTGTGGCACTCCGTGTTCGATAATTGCGTAGAAATTTTCAGCTTGCAATCGTCAAGACTTCTCCTTTCGACACACTACGAGCGGGTACGCACCCTCGGGGTTACTTTTGGAGTCATGCAATAGTTGACATGGGCGTTGTTACCCAGGAGATGAACCGGTTACGTAGACATGTGGACGACTTGAACCACCAACTATTCAACCCCGTTGGTCTTAGCTTGGTCTGGCCACGAAAAGTTGGTTTTTTGTTTGTGAGTCGACATGACCGACATTTTGGCGTTTATGATTTGATAAATCTATCACACCAGCTAGAGATCGAGTACTATGTGAGCTGGCACCTCCGATTCGATATCCGGAGTCTAACTGCATTCCCATATCCCAGTGATCCGAAGACTCACATACCCATTTATGACCATGCATTCTCTACGCATTACGATCGTTATAATTTACTACACGTGTGTCGACATCTACCTTGAGCTGTGAGTGAAAAGTCATCAGATTGGGGATGATGATTTCTTGATTCGGTTGTTATCGTTTTGAAGTCGGCCGAGTGCAAGTTCCGATCAAGGGCGCTTAAGTGTCTTTGTCTTATTTTGGGTTCGGTCACAGATTACGACCGACGCGTGTCGCACTGTGGTTGCCATCGGACATGCGACTGTATGCTATTAAGTACTGTAGACCTCATCTGTGGGGAAGACGACTCGCAGACCTTTTGTCACACTTTGTCACACCGGCGGCAATTTTCGGCAATCAGTTCTGGGGGCGCGCAAAGTCGAAATAAGGAAAGATAGGACAGGGCAAAGGCATATATGCGCTTGTTATTTGTCGCGGAGCTCCCTGCCGAGGGTGCTCCTCATTCTCCCACCTCGCTTCGATTCTTCCACTTGCACTTACTGCCTCCCTCCCTAAATACTCCCACGACCCCCTCTCTCTTTCTTTTCTACCCCCCTTCATCTCCTACTTCATCCTCCACCATCTCTTTCTTATTAAGCAATGGATTACGACGCTGCCTCGTGGGACTTCTCCCAGTCTCCCTCTGCATTCTCCCAGAACGACTTCCTCGCTCTCCTTCAGAAGCAGTTCGACCCAGATCTATTGGCCACTAACGCCTACCCAATACCCCACGACGGTGTCGATCCCACAAAGATCTCCAACTTGACAACTCCCGCACCACCCCCTCCACTGAGTGACGACAGCAGCCCCAGCCCTCCCAGTACCACCGATCACTTGTCATCGTCACGCCGTCAATCAACAAATGACACCAATGAACAGGATTTTCCAGAATTGAAGCGCAAGGCGAGTGACGACGGTTTGGATGACGAGAGTCCTTCTCCGAAATCATGTACGTCTTCTCCCACCGACGTGGTGTCATACAACCACTGAGGGCTTTCCTCAGCCAAGAAAGCCTCTTCTCGTCGTAAATCCACTGGCAATCCTTTTCAGGTGACTGCCGATTGGCAATCACTCTCATGTCCATTAAACCGAGATCCGTTTTGTCTAGGATGAGTCCCGTTTATTAAAGCGTAAGGAGCAGAACCGTGCCGCACAGCGTGCATTTAGGGAACGTAAGGAGAAGCATGTTAAGGATGTGAGTACGCCATATTTCAGCGTTTATTCATCCCTGACGGATTCTCTAGCTTGAAGATAAAGTCGCTGAGCTTGAAGCCAAGAATGTGACTACCGAGACCGAAAATCAACATCTTAAAGAGCTCTTGAAACGCCTCCAAGACGAGAACGTTTCTCTCAAGAACACCTCATTCACCTTCTCTGTACCTCGAAACGGCGATGTTTCATCGTACCCATCCTCACAAAATCCCATATTCGCTTCAACCAGCCACATACCTTCGCCCCCTTTATCTGCGACGACAAAGACCGGGACTCCACACTCATCCTCATTGGATACCCCCTCTGCCTTCCCAGATATTGACTTCGGTTCACTCACTCCATTGGACTCGGCCTCAATTGATTTGCTTGATGACTCTGATGCTATAATGTCCTACGACTTTGGCTATGGTCAATTTGTGCCGTCAAGGACGCCCTACAAGACCATCGCCAGCAACCCTATGTTCATGTCATTTGCTGACCCTAGTCCCGAAACCGGTCACGTCTCCAAGAGCACTGCTCAACCAGATTCCAACGTCAGTAGTCCGTTCGACTTGTCCTTCGGGCAATGGTCAGGGCAGACGACTACCCGAGAAGGAAGTGGTCATACTGGTCATCTCGACGAACTCTTTGGTGGTCATATCTTCGACTCACAGTCCCCTATAAATTTCAATGTCTTGATGAAAAGCACGGCAACATCGCCTGTTCTCGCCCCATCAATGAGCCCAGTTGTGCACCAATCCGTTCACACACCCCCTGCTGGCCCCAGTTCGAACGCTAGTTCTCCCTATGAATCCCCTGATCCATCCTCGACATCGGGTCCGCGGCACAATGCAGATACTTGTCCGAAGACCAGAGCGCAGATGGAGCAGCACATTCAGGCAGAGGGCAGTTCGATATTCGCACCTGCCCCACCTCAGGAAGAGGAGCAGAGCCAGATATTTAGGGCACCAGCAAGCGCAGATGGCCCTCCCATGATCGTGTGCAAGGGTACGACTTTTCCTCCGACAGAGAAGAGCGACCACAATATAGATGTCCTCACCGCATGGCAACGCATAACATCACACCCGCATTTTCAGGCTAGTGTGAGTGACCACGTTCTCCGTGTGCAATTCAGTCGAGGCTCATGTGCCTTCAGAACGTCGACGTTAACGAGCTTTGTTCTGAATTTACGGATAAAGCACGTTGCGATGGGACGAAGGTCGTGCTGAATCCGCAGGGCGTCAACTCTATTTTGGAGAAATTGACAACGAGACTTAGCTCAAGCCCATGACAGTGTTTTCAGCATGAGCAGCCCCTCACTTTGTCCCTTCACACTTTGTACTCTTGTCGCATCATCTTGTATCGGTATTTCGCATCATTTCTGGCTTATCCTTTTCTCTTGTTTATAGCCAATTTTTAATCTGTACTGGTCCCGTCCACTGCAAACGATTCCGGGTCTGATTTGAACAGTGTGTACACTTGTACCCTTCACTCTACCACCCGTAGTGCGCCAGTAGCTATTTTGTTGTTCGCATATTCAGGAGTAACATGGCAACAAACTTTTCCTCTGTATTACTCGTAAGTGATCGATAATTCCAAGGCGTAACAAGTTTCCAATTCCACAACAAAAACGTCCGTCGGGCACGGACGGGCACCGTGGGCCCGCGGGCTAAAACGGAGCGGAGAACTCTAGGCGTCTCGCTTGAATGGTACCACGAGCATCTCGCTGAACTCTTTGAGCTTCTGGGGACCCCGGACTTCCTCCGTGAGTAACGGAAGTTGTACAATATGGAAAAACTCGTCGTAGAGTTCGTGCGCTTCTTTCAGGTACTTCTGTTGCATGGCGTGGCGCACTCGGCAATGCTCGCAGTTAGACTCTGCAAGGCCGATGAAATGAATGTAGAGTCGAGTTGAGATGTCCCCTGAACTGCGGTGGCATTTTGTTTACTCACCGGCCTTGGGAAACAGAAGTTGATTCACGACAATGTTGTGCGTGTCGATTTCGTAGGCGGTCAGTTCTTGTACGAGTCGCTCTGTCTCGTACAGTGACAGGAATTCGGATATGCACACGCAAACGAACGTCGTCTTCTCCTGCATGGGGGGTGGGGGGAATAATCGACGACTTCATGAGCAAAAAAGAAGGGCGCAAGCCCCCCGAAAACACACACGGGATCTTTAAATTGGGTGTTCACTTCGGTGATCACCGCACGCATTGATTCGAGCTTCGAGAACATGTCTTCGGTAGCGTCCGCTTGAGCCCCCATCAGCGTAGACATCTACTCTCCAAGATGGAGCAAACCCCTTGAGGCAGAGACAGACACGATGCACACCTGATTGATCATGGGACCGATGCGCCCGCTCAGTGTCGATAGCTTCCCGAGGGCCTTCTCGAGCACACTGGGGAAGGAAAGAAAGCGCAGAGTGTGGCCCGTCGGAGCCGTGTCGAAGACGATCGCAGAATATTCCATGGATTTGACATGCCTACCGGAAGGGGTCACTTTGTGAATGATGATGATAAGGGGCCGGGATTACGTACTTCATGATTTCGGCGAATGACATTGCCTCATCGACACCCGGGATGGCGAACGCGAGATCCTGCATCATGGACCCCATCATGCCATTCTGGTCCGCTGCAATTAGCCGATGAGCAATCTAACCCAAACAAGGGAGGCCCGGAAGCGCGGACATTGGTCGACCATCTCCTGGATGGCACTCGTTGGGTCGATTTCCATGGCGAAGAGATTGTCAAACCCGTTAACCTTTGTCGCTTCTTTGGAGAATTTTTGTCCAAACGCATCCGAGAGATTGTGCGCGGGGTCGGTCGACTGTATGTGGCGCGTGCGGTTATGTGATGGCAATTTCACGAGATCGGACGCACGATAAGCAGCACTGACTCCCGGACCTGCGATAATTGGATGGCGAGAGAACACGACGTTGTAGTTTTACCTAGGTACGAGGTTGCGGCGCTATAGTGACCGGAGGGGAGTGGGGACGCACCTACACCACCCTTTCCGCCTGTTACACGATGCAATGTGAGTTGAAGGGTAAACATAGGTATTGGAGGACATGCCGCAGAATATCCACTTCAAAGATTTCTGGTCAAGGACATTTTGCAGGGTCGGCGGGAGTACTTCTTCTGTCATCGGTCTGAACGCGTAAGGTACTGCAAAGGTGGTCGTGTCGAAGGATGAACTCTAGTCGGCCCGGCTGAGCCTGATCCTGACTACGATGACTGACTCGTCCAAGTCACTCTCGTTTCGAGGTGAGAGCTTACCGTTTTCTCTCTTTACACTCTAAATCAATGTCATGTAGCTCTCGAACTAGTAAATGAACAACGTAGTCGTTATGGACTTCGATACCATGATCATGAGCGATACCGGTTTGTAAACGCTTTAGGCATCGTGATCTTTCCCTCACATCTTTTCAGCAAACACTGTTCTAATAGGACCCACCGACTTCGCTCGACGCTAAAAATCACACATGGAAGAGGTCGCGAGTTCAAGAAACCACCGACCGTCCCCCAGGACAAAATCGAGGATGGACAGTTCGTCGTCGACGACCTAATCCCCATCGTTGTCATTGACGAGTTCCCAGCCTGCAACTTCTCCTGTTTCAAGCAGAGCGTGCCTGGTCGTACGCGCAGGAACTCTTAACACTTGCTGCCCTCCCAGCAAATGCATCCAAGGCTGCTGCCCTGCGTCATAATGCGACTGGACGCTTTCGCCGTGCGGTACACTGGGCCACACAACTTCTCTCGCAGTGCCAAGCACTGTACGATTCCGACCGTCTCGGAGCCGAACATATCCTCGAGATGACCGCCTACATGCTTATCCTGAATGGCCGATTCCTCCGCTATCGGGACGAGTTTGAGGACGCGCTCATTCAGCTGAGCGTTGCGAGAGGTATCCTCGACGAACTTGCGGAGCGTGCGCAGACAAGTCGTGACCAGGCACTCGCGACGTTTTTTGCCGATGAAATGGGACCAGAGATCCGCTACTGCGCCCATGCGCTAGGTCACGTCAAGGCATACGATGTTGACAATATTGTTCGGGAACAGTCGTCACAGCACCGTTCCGAGATCGTTGACGGATATGATACGCTGGTGCAGAAGCTGGGGGATGCTGATTCGAAGGGCAACGAACGCAAGCTGCGGACTCTAGTGTGGGAAGGAGAAATCGTCCCTGTGCGTAATCCCGAACTCGTCGACGTCCTTGTCAAAGTCGAGGAAGGCGAGCTCAAATTGAGAGAGGAAAGCACAGAGGTGTCGAAGGTTCCGCGGGCAGACCAAGAAAAGAAAAGGCGAAAGCCATCTAAGGGAGGCAAATCTAAACGTGGAGTTGCAGCGTATGACAACATATTGCTCGCCCTGAGCGACGCCGAAGATGTAGCGCGCAAGTTGGTCGAAGCTCAGAATGTCTGCAACGTTCTCGTTTTCATCGCGATCTGTCTACTAACGTGTTCTAATCGTAGTCAAGTGGGTTGACTTCTGGATCATCTGCTCCTGGTATCCGAGACATTCACTTCGTCCACGTCTTCATCGTTTATCATCTTCTCGCGCGCCGCATCCAACGAGATTTGCTCCTTATCACGACCATTTTGGCGCAAAGCGCTCAGACGGCCCGACTGTCATTCGGAAACAAGGCTGCATCCTCAAAATCCCAGAGAGAACCGGTCGACACCCGTCTTTATCCGGCGGTGGTAAAGCTTTTCGACACAACTCTACAAAGTTTGAACCAAATGCGGACTTTGTCGATCGTAGACGAGAGCGCTGACCTCTCGGCCGCAGTTGACAGCCGCGTGTCTTTCACGAATGCACGCAGGTATGGTTTCTATTCAATGACAGTTCATCAGGGTGGCTGATACCAATGTAACCATAGATGTCGCTACTTGGCGCTCACTTACATTCCGGTCAAGAAGTATGGTGAGGCACTGACTCTATTGCGACGAAGCAACATACATCTTCGGGAATCCAGATCTATGCTGTCAACGGTGCATTCGGATCCTATCTCGAGTGGCGACCCATCGTTCTACGCCATCGCCGCCGATGATCTCGATCAGCTGGACAAGGAATTGACAGAAGATGGCAGCCGCTTTAAGAACGATTGGTTCGCGTATAACGGCGGTTCCCTATCTGTGGAGAACAAGGGCTACAATAAGCCGTTGTTCTTCGACATAGCGCTCAATTACGCGAAGCTCGATATGGATCGGCTCCAAGATCGTGCTGGGAAGCTGCCTCAACCCGCTGTTCTCGCGGCCACACCTATCCGTGCGGATGATCCGACTGTGGACAAGCGACCGGTCGCGAGGGCAAAGGTAGAGGAGATTCATCGGCCTGCAACGCCGGAGCCCAGTGCCCACACCGGAGGTGGCTTGGGCTCTCTGCTCGGAGGTTGGTGGGGGAGGCGGTAGAACGGGATACTCGCCATGTAAAAGCCCGGTTCAGAGCCCCGGTATATGCATGATATGCCGACTCCATTCATTGTATGTACCTCGTGTCTAGAACTCTCCCGTCTCGAGGTCGCTCCGAAGACGGACATTATTGTTGCCTGCACCCACGCCTACACCCCGTGGTGTATTGATTGATCGATCCACTCCTAAATGAACCAATGGTGGACTTGATACAGTGTGTCTTCCAGTCATCGCGCGTCATCTTTCTTCCCGAACTCAAAACGACGCACCCAATTGTACAACTTAAACTACAAGGCAATCAATTTCCCAACAATTGCATGAACTCCACCGGAAGTCCGCTGTCGTCCATTTGTGGGCGAGGGGCCAGCTACACCATACCAAGGATGGTCGATGAGCGCTGAGGCCACGACTCAGAAGAGCGTTCAAGTTCATCAGCTTCCCATACGCCGATCATCACAAGGCATCATGGCGGCACGCAAGCACAAGCACAAGACGTCTCGCCACGGCAATGGCCTTGGGAGTTGATTCAGAAGCCTCTGCATATCAAATGAAAGGGTAACAACCCTGGTAGGGATACTTGAACGACATACACAGCAGAGAGACCCTCAATGGCGTACATCAACACGCAGCTTAAGCAAGGACAGGAGCTTAGAGTCTCAGTGCCTCTTCGGGATATCTTTGCGCTTCTCGTATAGGTCCTGTGCCGGTGCCACGCCCTCGCGCGCCATCTCGCGCGCCACACCCTCCGCAGCCGCGAAAACCCGGAGGAAGTTGCCACCGGCGAAGCCACGCAGTTCATCTGCAGACCATCCACGGCTGTATAGTTCCGCGATCTATGAAGTTTCGGTGTCAGAGCGCGAAAAGGAGGATGAAGGAGAACGCACGAGTGCGGGGTAGGTCGAGACGTCCTCAAGTCCGATGGGGCAGCTGCCTATACCGTCGTAGTCGCTCCCAATGCCAACGCTGCCAACACACATGTCAGGGGAGGATGCAGGGAAGGTGTTATGGTGGGAGACATACTGCGCGCGGCCGGTCACGCTTGCGATATGGTCAGCATGGTCCGCGACGGTCTTGACGTCCGCACTGTCCGGGTCTGCAGACACGAATGCGGGAAAAAAGTTGACCTGCATTCCAAAAATATCGTGCCGCAACTCTTAGTGGCGGAAACACGTGTGCGTAACGCTGTGTGCGTACCATCACGACTGCGTCGCGCTGCCCCGCGCCAGTCCCGACATGCCTCAGCACCTCGTCCGGCACGTTCCGTGGGATATCACGGAGCGCGCGAGCAGAGGAGTGGCTCCATATCACGGGCGCGCGTGATATGTTGAGCGCAGCAAGCGCGGTGTCGTCCGATGTGTGCGAGAGGTCGACGAGGACGCCGAGACGGTTAAGCTCCCTCACGAGGGTCTCGCCGAACGGGCTATGTGTGCGCGCAAGTCGCGTTTCAGTGGTCACGTTCGGTTTGAGAGAGGCAGTTGGGCGCACCTGAGCCCATGGTGGAGCGGTTCGATGCCGTCGAAAAGCCCGCACGAGTCGGCGAACACGTTGTGACACGTGTGGGTGAGCGTGACGTAGCGCACACCGAGTGCGGCGAACTGGCGCAATGCGCCGAGAGAGTTGCCAAGCTGGTGGCCCCTGTATGTATGTGGCGTGCAGCCACAGGAGTAAGAGCACTGAGAGAGGAGAGAGAGGAGCGGCCCATCAAGACAGACCCTTCTATACCGATGAGCGCGGAGATTTTGCCACGCCTCACAGCGCTGATGACGTCGCTTGCGGTGAGCGCGAGTTCAAATGTCTTTTCATTAATGGTTATCGGGGACGATCGGGGAAGATAAGCATCATGAACCGAGAGCGCAGTGGATACGCACGTCCGAGTACTTGTGGATCAGCTGATAAGATATGTCGATCTGCTCTAGCGTGTCGCTGCGCCTGATCAATACACTTGTTTTCCAAATGCGGGGGCATCCACGATCACATACCGCACACTCGATGTTGGCTCGAGAAAGTCCTCATCAGTACCACTTGGGCATGGCGTGTATACGGACCTGCATATGAAGTGAGAAAGATCAACTACACAACGATTGAGAGCAACGTACCAGAAGAACCCACCCACACGTCCCGTGCGCAGTCGAGGGATGTCGACGTGTCCGAGCATGGGCTTGCCCATGTCAACCGCAGTCGCGTTGTTACTATACGCAACGCGCACAAGCCAGGGCAGATCAATGTGTCCATCCTGCCGCACCGGTACGAAAAGTCCATCAGCCCAGAAAAGCATGGAGAGAGGGGGGTCATAGGGTAGAGTGTTGTGAGAACATATGGACATACGATAATGGGTGACCCACTGAGGATTACATCTGCTGCGTCGAGCGGGTCAAGCGGGAGCCCCCCAGTCCACGAAGTCGGGTGCTTGATGAAAAGGAAGAGGGGAATGAATATGAGAACAATAAGAACGAGCCAGGCATGGACGAGGACGCGGTGACGATAGCCATTGGGTCGTGCTACGGTGGTCAAGACGCCGTTTGCGTGTCCGAGGAGGGCGGCACCCTCGTTGTTGGTATCGTCCATGCTGAGATCGCAATTCGTGGGTGTCTTAGTAAGTGGTGAATGGTACGATACGTGCTTGAGTTCACAATTCGTAAAGTATCATCCCACAGTGCAACATCCCGCACCCGAACAAGGAGCGCGTAATAAAAGCATGTCCGTCTTCACGGGGCTAGGCAATACAAGTATGAGTGTCTACACCGCATCCAATACATACACAAGCCCATCCCAATAATACCACAATCCTCCCAGGTTCCATAAGTTAAACCGTAGTAGTTGAGTTACAGTAGT
>QFDV01000229.1:0-32730 GCA_003315845.1 Lactarius trivialis
CAAAAGGTCAAGTTGGAGATAATACAAGCTACTCTACAGGTGACCTTAAGTACCAGAGAATACAAGACAAGCTATCCTAGGACAGAATAAGAAACTAAGACACAGCAAAAACTATAAATAGAACATTATGGAAGATAATGGAATGTGTTAAGGTGATGGGGGTCTAGCAATTGGTAACAAGATAGCTATTCTACTACTCTTCTTCCTATTGAATGACATCCTCCTCAGCCTGAAGCATATCTATTCCTGCATATTTTCTTAAGATATGAACTCTTGACTCTCATGCCCACACTCCAACAAGTTTAGTAATAGTAGATGTGCTGAACACTGTATAGTCTTCTGACCACTCTCCACATGACCTCCCTAGCACATCAACTCTCTTTACTAACTGATTACAGACCACTATGCTGCAATCATAGTCTGGTAGAGAGTAAAAGGCTAAGGCCTCTCCAAAGATGAGTGTCCCATCCTGAGCTTCAAAATATCTCAATGACCTTGGAGCCTTAGCAACCTCCTCAGAGATTCTGCTCCTCAAAGTGACATCTCCTGGAATTTTGCACTTTCCCCATCTCTGGATGTTAATACACAGATCAAAATCCACATCAAGATGATCACAAATTGCAGCAAGTTGATTGCAATATTCTGAGGGACCCTCTATCTCTTCTTTTTTGATTGGAAGTGACTGATACAGATGTTCTCTTGTCCTTTTACTTTTGGGAGGAATAGCCCAAACTGGATACTGCAAAGTCAACACTTTGTTGTTTGCTCTTTCCTGAAGCATTGTGGCAATATTGGCAAATGGTGCCTTTTTGGATCTGACTTTACAGCCAATCTCCCCAATCACTCTCTCAACCATGGATTAGGAACCAAATCTAATTGAACCATTCCATGCAATATGAGATGGGATATGAATCAATTGCCATATGCACAGTTTACATCTTGAAATCAACATTGGTCTAATGTTTGTTGAATGTGCATCCAACTTGGACAATGCAGGAGCAGCAAGAGGGAGTCCTCCTAACATGGACCGCAGTCAATGTGAAGGGCAAGTGAGTCAAAGAGGCTTTCTTTGGCACTCCAGACCAAGAGAATCAAATGATGAAGGAGAAGAGACAAAGGCGAGTGATGATTCCAAGAAGACCAAGATAGGGATCTTGGTCTTGCAAGGCAAAGCTTAGATACACAAGTAAGAGGGCTTTAAAGTGCCCCCTCAAACCATACAACAACTCCAAAACCCTAGTATGGTCATACTTGTATCAGAACATTGTAGAACGATAACAAAGTCACGTGATAGTACATGAGGTGCACGTGCGAGGGATTTGATAACAGAAGAATGGAAACAGTCCCAATGATAGTCCATACAAGGCACCATAGAACAGTAAGGGAACTAACTGGAAAGCAATTTGAAACTCACACGTGTGCATCATACAATGAACTAAGTCGTGACAGTTGGGTCATTTTCAACATAAAGTTTCTCAAATCCTTCAAGGAAGGACCCAATGAGATAATATAAGGATGCTAACTCCTCATCAGACTTTGGTGAATGAGACATTGCAGCATCAACAACATGCACAAATTAGGCAAAGCTCTTCAGGGCATCCTCATCAAATTGTAGCTCCCATGCAATTGGTATAATATACCAATGAAGGAGAGCCATCCATTCATAGATTTTATACTGGCTGTGGTGCTTTTTATATGGGTTCCAAATTGGTGAACAAAACAATGAAGGGAGTGTCTTTGCTGCCATTTCAATCTCTTCACCAAGTTGTGAAGCTATTTCTGTGTCTATATGTATCTTTTGATATGGAACTGTGTGTCACCCACAAATCCCAGATGTGGACCATGCAGTTTTCATAGAACATATGAAATGGGATCAATGGAAAGAATGATGCAGCCACAAAGCCGCTAAAGATGCTTTAATAACTCAGGAACTGCTTCTCAGATCACTTAGAGTTGGCAGAGGACCCCCGGCTTTTGAGGTCATCTACCTCCCTAAATATTTTCATTATTTTAGTTATTTTATTTCCAAAGATAGAAAAAATGTTGGCTAGAGCCACAGAAACACTACATGGTGACACAGGTACATAAGAATACTGCCTTAGAGTTGCCAAGATAGAAGCAGACACCTCCAGAACAATTCTGAAGGGAAAGGAGCTTTAGCGATAAAGGGAGAAATGGACCCCCCGGCTTTGGAGGTCATCTACATCCCTAAAGGTATCCAGATTTTTAATTATTTTATTTCCTGAGATAGCAAAAATGATGGCTCAAGCCACAGCAACACTACTTGAAGTTGAAGTCAAGCTAGGGAAAAGCTAATTAAAACCACTCATGTGGGCCTCTGCACAGCACAAAATTTGGCATATATGTTTGTTAAATTTGGAGAAGCATTGACCCTGAGTTTTAAAGGCTGCATGCTGATGCGGCACACTAAGTAACACAAGTAGTAAGAAACTCCAGCTCCATGGTGATTGGAGGTGTAAAGGGTTGTGCACACTCCTGCACATCTAAAAATTTCATATACCTGTCTGCCTTGGTTTAAAATATGTTTCCTAAAAGTTAGTAAGGGTGCACACTTGTGCATCACACCAGAGGGCACAGGAATATGCTGATTCATTTGTGTAATTAAATTCAGAACAAAAGGCCGGAAAAATCACCATTTAATTTTATTCCATTCTATATACATCTACTTACTTCTATATAAATTTTGAAGTGCTTATAATGATTTGTTGAAGCTAGAGAAAATGTTTAGTATTGCAGAGGTACTGCTAGATTTGACTTAGAGAAACAAAATGCGTCCGGGACGTACCCGAGTGGAGACTTAATTTGTGGCGCGAGAACCTGCTGCGCCTGCAATCGTTCAAATTCGAACATTTCCTTTTCAGTGCACCCGCACCCCACTCAGCCAACCAACCAACCAAGCCAACCGACGACACAACGACCACAACCACAACCACATCCCCGCTTTTGTGGGCACGCAAGTCACCGTGGCTGTGACGACGGCCACCTCATATTCCGCTGACAACGAACTGTGCTTTGTTTGGCCCATATCGACATCGGTTCTTTTTTTTTCTTTTTTTCAATATTTCTCATTCTCATACCTCACGAGTCCCCAACCCCGTTATCGCGGCCTCAACAACAACGAAGGCGTTGACAATGATGAGCTAGGCTTCGGCCTAGCTCATTAAGATGAGTTTTTCTTTTCCTTTCCCTAATTTTTATCTCACCGCCATTCCCGTGCCTCGCCCTCCCCAGTCTAGCGCATCCAAGATGGAGCGCCACGCGCACCCTCAAGCCCTCTGCGTACCCTCAAGCCCACTGTGTAACACTAACGCCCCACGCCCTCAAGCCCCCCGCGCCACGCGAACACCCTACACCCTCAAGCCCCCTACGAATGCCATGGTATGTCCCCTCCTTTTCTCCCTCTTCCGCATTACTGACGTCTTCCTAAGCACCGCAATCACGCCACCCTTGCGCGGCCGCAGTCGATGGCAAGGTGGCGTGCACCTGCCCAGACACATCACCACCGCGTGACGACGACAACGTGGACACGCGCGATGACGACACAAAGACGTGCGACAACAACAACAACGAACGCGCGTGATGTCCGCGTTGTCCTCATGAACACGCGCGACAACAACACGAACACACGTGCGAGACAACAACAATGTACGACGACGACATGCGACGACAACACGAACACACGCACGCAATGACAGCAACACGTGACGATGACACCGACACGTGACGACGACACGAAGACGTGCAACGACAACAACGCGGACGTGCGCGACGACGATGACATGAACATGAACACGCGTGTGCACGCAACACCAACAACACACGACGACGACACGTGACGATGACATGCGACGACAACGGCGACGAACGCGCGTGATGACGACGACGACGACACGAATGCGCGCAGCGACAACTGTGACGATAACGACAATGGCAGCTGTGCGATGATGAAGTGGCGGTGGGTGGCAGCAGCGATGGGCGGCGGTGCTGGGCGGCGATGGCGGCGCTAGGCGCGGTGGCGGCGGTGCTAGGCGCGGTGGCGGCAGCACACTGTTATTAATTATAAATGTATTATTTATTTTTCAATAATATCAATGAATGTGACACAAATTTGGTGTGACTGTGACCTGATGTGACTGACTTTTAGTTGACTTTTCTTTGACTTTTCCCTGACTTGTCTACTGACTTTTCCTTGACTTTTCTTGACTTTTGTCTGACTTTTTGACTGACTTTTCCTTGACTATTTCTTGACCTTAGTCTGACTTTCAATTGACTTTTTCTTGACTTTTCACAAACCTTTCCTTGACTTTTCCTTGACTCTTCCCTGACTTTTTCTTGACTTTTCCATGACTTGTTTTGACTTTTTACTTGACTTTCAATTGACTTTTCATTGACTTTTGGTTGACTGAAACATGACTTTGTCAGTCAACAAAAAGTCAAAAAAATGGTCTGGAGTCATTGAAAAGTCAATTGACTTTTGCTCGACTTTCTTTTGACTGAAACTTGACTTTGTCAGTCAATGAAAAGTCAAAAAAATGGTCTGAAGTCAATGAAAAGTCAAGTGACTTTTTACTTGACTTTTACTTGACTTTCTTTTGACTGAAACATGACTTTGTAAGTCAAAATGAAGTTGAAAAAAATGGTAAAAAGTCAATGAACAGTCAATTGACTTTTGCTTGACTTTTGCTGACTTTTGTTTGACTTTTACTTTTTACAGAGTGTAATCCCTGCTATGGACCACATTGACGAGCACCTTGCAACTGCTGCAACTAACCCCAGTTATTCTGTGGCAATCAAGGCGGCACTTGCTATCGGGAAGACAACCCTCAACAAGTACTACAACAAATCTGACCAATCTGAAGTCTTTCACATCGCAATGGGTATGTCTCCTTCAACATTTGACTTCTGTCACAAGTTCTGTGTCTTGCTAACTCCGCGTCTTAGTTCTACACCCTAAACATAAGCTCGACTACTTTGAGAAAGCTGGGTGGGAGGAGGATTGGGTCAAGAATGTGGAGGAACTTGTTTGCGCCAAGTTTGAGCGGTCATACAAATTCTCCGACCACAATATATTGGACTCAACTGACACTACAGTACGTCAAAGCATTGTAATCAAAGACCTCACTGACAAACTCCAGAAGACTCCTTCAACAACGACCTCATCCACTAACATGTTCGATGATTTGCCAGAACTTAGAGCTCCTGAAACTATCAAGCTGCATGATGAGTTTGACAGGTACCTGAGTACCGGACGCCAACTTCACATTGACAATGGACTGCTCTGGTGGTACGAGCATAAACACATATATCCCCACCTTTCTTGCTTTCTTGGATGGCAATGGATTATTTATCCATCCCAGGTAAGCTCATTCTCTTCCAAGTCTGTCTTGAAGGCCTTCCTCAACAACCCTTACTTATTCTAGCCACGTCAGTTGATGTTGAACGAACATTCAGTCAGGGCCGGCTCATACTCTCATATGTACGTAGTCAGTTATCAGTTCAGTCCACGCGCGCCCTCCTGTGCCTTGGTGTATGGAGCCTGATGGACTATGTAAAAGATAGTGATGTGAAGGCAGTGGCACTCTTGCCTGAGGTGAATGGAGAGGAAGAAGAACTTGTTGAAGACTGGGACTGTGTAACCGTAGTAGCAGACTGACGGAAGCACTGTAACTTGCAGGATAGTTATCTAAAGCATATCTGTGTACGTGCATGTGCTACAAATGTACCCCCTGTTTGTGCTCATCACTTTGTAAGTGTGTGCTGCAGCATGAATGAGGAGAGGCAAACAAACATAAGGCCGTGGTGTGGGTTCGCGTACAAAGTCAAGTTGAGCCGTCAAAATCAGTGACTCGGACACCAACGCAGAGATCATACTAAGAATAAAATAAACAGTCAGTAGCACAACAAATGAGTGGTGGGAAAGAGCATTTGACTATTGACCAAGAAGCAGCAGAAGCTTAAAAGTCACGCAGATTGGGGAATCAACATATCAGTATTGATTCAATAATGATATTGGGCTGCCGTCTGAAGCCCTAGTTTAATACATACAAGCCAGTACACCCAAGGTAGAACACCAACGTTCAGAAGTTGAAAGTCGTGAAACAGTACAATGGACTACTCCGAGTCAATCATGTCAATCATGAAGGGTGCGCTGCAGCGCCAACAAATGAATCACAGCTGTCAGCTAACACAACTCGCAATGAGATTAGAATATCATAAATACAAGTAATCCAGCCTGTTGTTACAGTAAATTGCAAGGTCGTTGAATCACAAGGTGAGATTTCACAAGTGGGTTGTCAATTTGTATTCAAGATATGCAAGACCGAGGCCAAGGGGATCCGAGTTGCGCTAGTGCTAAACACAGTATCTCAGCACACTCCCAAGCACCACATCACCAACTGTCTCACTAGCCAACTCGCTCACCCTTGCCTTGTAAACCAGGTAGCCACAAGCTTTTTCCGGCACCACTGCCAGTGTCCTTTCCTAAGTCTCCTTTGGCACAGGTGAGCGCTGGTGAGCCAAAATGCTTACCTACCCCTGGCACTGTCTGACCGGATTTTGTCACCGTCTGAGTCCCTCAGTAAACCTCTGTCCTTGCCGTCAACGCGTCAACACTCAAACATCCGAGTCCTCTGTGCTACTCCTTCACCGATGCTTGACGGGCTCATCACTTAGCATTTGTTACCCCCAGCTTTTGCATCCGCCTCCACTTCACACCCTCAACTTCAACTTCGCCGCCCATACAGCTTGTACTTCCTGTATTATATCTGTTACAATTACAGACATCTTTCATCTTACTTTCTCACGCTTATTCCTTCACGTTTACCTGACGCTGTACGCTTCCTTTATCTATGACATCATTGACATCGACCCGTATCTCGACTCGTCTGGACTGATCCAGTACCATTATCGCTGACTCGTGTATACCGCATTCCTAGGACCAGTATCCTAGTATGACGCACGAAGGACGCACTTATGACCTCATTTCCATACTGTACTATTATGACGTATCCTAGGACTGTTCGCCTAGACTCTCTTTCTTAACGTATATAAGGTCTCTCTAGGATAGCTTGTATTCCTTAGACTTGACCTTTCGGCCTATACAGCCAGTCTCTTGTCTTCCACCGAAACCCCGTCTGTTCTTCCGAACATCAGTCTGCCTTAGTGCCTCTGGACGCAAGCGTCTCAGACCCTTTATCCTTCCACTGTCCACACGTCTAGCCAACGTGTGTTGAGCCTTCTCACCATCGAACTGAACCTCTTTTACGAGGTGACTCTACCTGTGGCTGATTACTCGAAACCCGTGCACGTCGCAACCGAACGCTCCGCTGTAGCATTACAATATCTGTGTTATATCCGATCCCGTCTCTCACACCGTCGCGTCTCCCCTATTTATCTCATCTTGCTTGCTGCCATCTCTGCCTCTTGATCATTTCTCCTCAAGCTTGTGTTACCACCTTTGCAGTGTTACTGCCTTTGCACAAAGGCAGCCTGCGCACTGAAGCTTCGACCATTCAATTCTCACGCAAGCCGACCCCATTTCATTGCCGCCATCTCGTCTTATCAACTCCAGACCCGTTCTTCGCACCATGCCAAAACCACAACAATAGCCAGAATTACAGCGCCACTATTACTGAAGCCTTTCACCCCTTACTTTCACACTCAACTTCACTCTTGCCGTGCCAACTCAAGTCATGAAGGCCTCATCACCGCCACCAGAGTGGTTTTGACTTTCGCATGCTCAACGTGGTCATTGAAGAAGCATGATGCCGAGGTAAGCCCCACCCTGCTATTTTCTACTCACCATGAGTTGGTTGCGACAGGTCCATTCCCCAATCATGATGTGGCACCTGGAGAGCATGACCCACATGGCCGAAGTGAGTGCACGTTGCATGTGCGCACCTTTCACTGAGCATCTGTCAATTTGATTTTTGTGTGCGTGTGTCCCTCGTTCTCACTCTTATCCCTTCTCACAACCCTCATCCTCTAGCATACCTCCCTCTGTCTAACCTTCCATGCACCTCCTCCAACACCACCATGCTTGCAATTTGTCCAGCCAGGAATGGGCCGACCTGCTGCGCTGAGCGCTAAGCGCCAAGCCTTCAACGTTCAACGTTCAACCTTGTGCCTCCCTCCATCAAATCCCTCTCAGGCTCCATCCCTTCGCCCCCAGGCTCTCTGCGCTGTTCCCACCCCACTACATCCTCACCATATTGACCCTCGGACCCACTTGGCCTTGCCACCATCCCGCTGTCATCCGTTCTCGGCGTGCCCACATCCTCCCTCTCCCCATCTCAGCCTCCACCCTCTCCTGTTTGTTGTTTTGTCCCGGACCCTTTCCTCTTCCCCATCTTGCTCGTGCGTGCCCTCTCAACCCTGCATGACCCCCTCTCCCTCACCCGCATCATCACCCTACTTGGTCTCGCCGCCTCGGACCTGCCTCCTCTCCCTCATGCACCCATCTGCACCCCTCAGACCCTACTCGGACCCCTCCCTCAACTCTCTCGTGGTCTCGCCACCTTGGTCCCGCCTTCGATTATCAGTCATCCATCCTTCCACAACGAGAGCTTCCCGGTTCTCAATCCCTGTACGTACGTGACACATTCTGATCAGTATCACTTCATTCCTCTTACTTCGATCTCTCATTCTCCTTTAAACTTAGCATCCCGCCCTTCCCTTCTCTCTCGTGCGTGCGAAGAACCACAAAGATCCTCATCGAAGAGGGGAACAACTCCTGATCCTTGTTCGTTCCTTGTGCATTCCTTTCCCGCCGCCACCCAATATCCTGTCATGAACCCATCCTATCCATCCAATGGCTCCCCTTTCCCTCAACCTGGCTCACTGCTCGACATCATCAACCATGCGGGGCCCGCCGGGGTATCACAGCAGTGCGTGTGCCTTGACGAGCTGCTCGTGATGTTCTTCACGATCGAGTTCCTGCACCTGCTCGAGGGGCTCCACAGCGCAGGGATCATCCACAGTGACCTCAAGATCAACAACTGTCTCATGCGGCTCGAGGACATTTCCGGCAGTGTGTCCCTCTGGGCGGCGCAGTATGACTGCCCAAAATCGATCAGCTTGATGTCCTTGCGGTGCCAGCCACCGGCACCAGCAGGGTTCTCCTCCCAACCCCTCTCACTTTCCCTTGCAGGCAGAGGTTACCAATAATCCCAACCCACCTACTCGTCTTGATTCTCTCCATACCCATCGGCATAATTCTTTTGACCCTTTCCTAGCCTCTTTGGAGAGTGAATCCGACAACCCTCCGTCCACTCCCACCAAGGCTAACCCTCCCATTTGTCCCACCCCTAAGCTCGCTCGCTCGCTGTCCTACTGGCAAACTCGCTCGACATCGTCAGAGTTGGTGGTGTTCCTCCCACCCCAACTCCTTCCAAAGCTCTGTCTATCCCTCACCCTCACGCACAGCCTCTATCGTACATTTTTCCCATCTGTGATGATCTCAGTGATGTTGATGATGACAATATTTTTACCTCCTCTCCTTCCGCCCACTCCAAGAGTGGTAATGCCACCTGGCAGCAGCTAATTGTCCACGATGATGGTCCTCGCACTGCTTCGGTCACTACCCCATGGTCGGGATTCCCATTCAATTCGAAGCCAGTATACACTGTAACCCTTTGTGTGCTCGGTGCTCGCGAATCTCTCTGGGTATTGTCACCCCGTACTGGAGCCACGCGTTAGTTGGTGCGGCCATGGCCCTCGTACCTCCCAAGATGGTGCTAGCATACATGGACTCACCTGGAGCATAAGCGTCAGCACATTTGCTCTCCGAGCAAGGGTGTTTTCAACCTGTCCATGTATGAGGATAGTGCTCTTTCCTCTCCATCTGACACTTCCGGTGAGGTCAAAGCCCAGGGTGGCCTTCCAACACATCGTTGCATTGCTTTGGCAGCCTCAAGCAGCAAACTTCTGGGCCAGTTCTGAGTTCCAGAACTCAACTAGTCCTGATGTTATAGTACCCGTTCCGGCCTTCAAGGTGCATGTTGCCCTGCAATGAGCATCGCAGCTGTGCTTGGCACTGATGAGGATATGTAAACTGTAGATAAGAAGTAATCTAACTAATCTACGTAAATAAACACTGGCCGGACCTTGCATTGTCCAATTTATGCCCTCCAGTGACCAAGTGACCCTGCTTGGACTTTTCAACTTTCAAGCCGGGAAGCCCTTGGGATAACCCGTCATCCGCACCCGTCAAAAACTAAACCCCAACGCAGGTACGGATATGTTGGGGTAAAGGGACAACCCCTCATCTGCACCCGTCGAAAACCATACCCCACTGTACGGATACAGATAAGCTGGGGTCGGGGCGCAGGTTGCCCCAGAAAGCCCCAGGGTTATCCATGCCAATCCCTAATGAAGCCCAATATTGCGGACACTGTTGTTATGCTTTTTCATCAATAGAAAGTGCCCCCGCTGACTTGTGGTTATATACTCTCAGGATATGCCATGGTACTGGAATCCACTTCTTTGTCATCACCGGTGACCACCCCACCATCACCGCACAAGCAGGCATGATTATGAACCCAGCCTCAGTGCACCATGCAGCTAACCTGTTGGAACAGACTTGGAGCTCGTTCAAGGATAAGGAGCATGTCCAGGTGTCATTACTCTCAGAGCTGAATGACCTGAGCAATCCACCACAGAGCATTGTTGTCACCAGCACCGAGCTTGAGACTCTCACACTGGAACAGGAGGTCCTCTGCATGTACCAAGAAATTGTGTTTGCACACACCACACGAGCAGAAGCTCCACATCGACCGCTCCATGCAGGCCTGTGCTGGTGTCTTTGCCGTTATGGGTGATGGTGTCAACAATGCACCCGCATTGTGCGCAGCAGACTGTGGTATTGCTATGGGCAATGGGTCAGACATCGTGTGCGAGGCGGCAGATGTGGTGCTTCTTGAGAACTTTTCCACAATTGCCGTGCTTTGGAGTGTGGTGCGTTGTGTCATTGCCTTGCTCCCACTAGCTTCAGTGCACTGATTGGCAGGAGCCAACAAATCCCTTTCTGCCCACACTCTGTTTGTTGTTCCCCCCACTTCTTTTGACTGTTGTAGGACATGTTGCATACCAATCATGTATAAAACTAGGTACTCCAAAGAAAACATACGTGAGAAAAACATACCATAAAAAGAAAGAGGGGGTGGTGGGGGGTGCACCCCTATCGAAAAACAAAAAGATTGACCCCCGTCACTTTTTTCTGATCCCACACCCCCCTTGAGTATAAGCACCCGGATATGTGATTGTAATTAGCACAATTCCCCAATCTATTGCTCCCCAAGCATCCACACTACATATTTTATAACATCTCTTAAGGTTGTAATTGGTTTCTCCCCTTGATAATCACTTTATTGGAAGGCAACAACGTCTTATCTGGCAGAGGTGACAATGCTGTGCATCTTTATGACATCCAAAATGGACAGTTGCAACAGCCTACAGGTCACACAGCATGATGCTGCATTGATGCACCTGTGAAGGCCATCAGATGGCTGGAGATGCCACAGGGCAACATTCTCACTACTAGCTGTTGAGATGTGGTCCACCAGCCATCTCCTCATTATAGCCAACCAGAGTATAGTACAGGCAGACCTACATTATGTAATAAAAAACATTACTAGACCACATACCACATATACCATCAACTGCCTCAACATATAATACACTATCCTATCCTATCATAGCCTACTTCCCTACAGGTTATGGGCCCTGAGGCCTACACTACGACCTCAGACTTCTCAGAAACCTCATATCCATTCCAGACTTCACTGGAAGCCCACATGGGTCTATTCCCCCTATTCACAAGAACACCAAGTCTGCTTGCAGCAGACATCCTACATCATTGTGCATGACCTAGAGCATTCCTGGAGAGAGTATAAGACACCCCTATGTCCAGGAGATTGCACAGGATATCAGAATGAGTCCCTCATATGACTTATCTTATGCATTGCTACTACACACATGCATCATCCCCTATATTCCATCATTTCCATCATCATTACAGTTGCATCTCCAGCAGAACTTCTGCTAGCGAGCACTCAACCTTGAGTGTGCACGTGGAGACTGCAAAGACAATACCATATTTGCTCACTGCCAGACCACTGGCATAGCATCATTCAACAGCAACATTGAGCAGCTTATAGTGCTCATATACACATTACCCCTATGCTGGAAACAGCAGCCAACATCTACATTTAAGCTTGAGCATTCAGACATTGCAGCCAATCCACCATAAGTGGACAGCATGCATGCGAGTCGAAGCTCAGACTATACACAGGGGACATCCCCCAGTTAGTCACAGGCAATTGCCGGTGTCAGCCTAACAGTGACTGAGACATGGTACGTCACCATGAGCACTGTATCTGCTGAACAATAAGACCATAAGTGCCAGTGCCAGCTGAGTATCAGCAGCGACTATGCACTGCACCATATTACATCATCACTACATCATACTTATACTTTCTGAGGCTGAGGCCAAGAAAGTATATACACATCACTGCAACATAAGCAGTGAGAGGATCTGTCCTACAATGGCACCAAGCAAGTGCATGTGCAGCAACAAGCTTTCCCATAGGGAAGCAAAAATTGTGCCAATGACACTTGACTGCATAGTGACCAGACTAGACAGAGACTCAATACCCTAGACATGCTGAGCCATAACAGCACAGCAGTCAGGAGACATCAGCAATAAAGCTGAGCTCTATACAGTTATCAGCATAGACTTGCTAGAAGGCTAACACATGCATGAACACATGAGCCCACAGATCATGCTAAAGATAACTAAAGTACCTAAGAGCCTGACACCAGCCAAACAGACCTTGGGCACTAGCTAGCAGTGACCCAATGGAAGTTTACAGAGAACCTCCCAAAGAGGGAGAGAGAAGCCAGTCAGATGGTAGCCCAAGAGGCAATACCCTGAGACAGACATTGCTGAGTAATCTAACCACCACCACGGCGTTAGACATGAGCACACACTTATCATTGCGTAGTTGCCATGACAAACAGCCGAGGGGGAGTATAGACACTCAGAATATCCTCCTATAGTGACAAAGGACGCATGCAAGTGCCAATGACACCACCAAAAGGAGAGACACCCAAGACATAGTGCCTATCCGAGTCAATAAGTGCAGAGATGCCAGCCCAATGAAACAATGGACAAGGCAATTAGGCCAAGGCCAGGTGCAAGACACTGAAGCAATTGCCAAGACCACGAGAGCTTGCAAGGGCGACAGCATTAAACTAAAGAGGGCAAACGGAGCCACAGCGACAACACAGAAAATGTGTGCGCGAGGCAACAAACCTGAAGGTGCTCCCCAAGGGGAGACACCAGCTGGATAACTTGCTGCAACGGCATATAACAAAAGGAAGTGCCGCGATATCAATCGCGACCGCCTGGGCAAAGATTCCAGTGCCAGATTATCCATGGTGACCGAGCGTACACCAGCCCAATATTAGACACCTTCAGTGTCACCAGCTAAGCAAAACAAGACAGTATCTCTGCCACAGCGTGGAAATTCCCTGAAGAGGGGGAACAGGAGAGAAATAAATCCCAGCGCTACAGAACTAAGTGGTTGCCACCAAGATTTGGAATCTGACAAAAGAAACCGAGACTCAAAGAACCACATGCTGCCAAAGAGCAGAAGTAAAAAACAAAGGAGAGCCGCAAAAACGAATGGTACCATAACAACAACACGTGCAAGAGGTTACAAGCCCGAGGATTCCAGAAACGGAACGTGAGCGCGAACAAGTGCTATAACCGTTGCAAAGCAACAATTCGCGTTTCAACAAGAATTTGTAGAAGGCCAATAACCAGCGCGACAATGTGTACATGCGTGAGGTCAAGAACTCAAGAATTCTCCCAAAGGGGAGAAAACTCGAATCGTTTGGCCACATCTCCCATATTGACAGTGAGAGTGTTGCCAAAGAGTCACAAGAATGATCAGCACCGTAATGGCAACACGCATAGCGCATACAAGAGGCTGCAAACCTGAGAGTCCTTGAAGCAAAAAGCAAGCATGAAAGAGCGCTGTAGCCATCGCAAAGCGATGATTCACATTTTGGCAATGATCCTTGGTATGTGAATGTAGCCGGCATGACAACTTGTATGAGCATGATGCCACAAGTGTGAGACAGTTCAAATTCTTCCAGAAAGAGAGAAAACTCGATGTTTGGCCAAGAGCAGAATGTTCCTCCAAAGCTGAAAGCGAGGGTTGGCGAGAGTGTTGCCAAGGAGCCACTAAATTGCCTAGAACTTAAAGAAGGAGCACAGAGTTGAAGAACAATCGTTGAATTGACGCATGCGAGTGTACAAACTCAAACTCAAACTGCCAGCACATCAAGATGACGCGCCAGTGCTAGCACAGCTACCAGCCCGAGAATCACCGACGTGTGACTTACACAAGACTCAACTCGACAGGCTCACCACACAACGGCCCGGACACTGGCCCGACCAAACTCGCCATTACCTCATCATTTCTTGCCGGCCATCCTAACACAATGTCTTCCAGAATTTCTGGCAGCACATCAGCACACACACATCCTCACATTTCACTTCCTGCCAGCACTTTCACTTGCCCTGAAGGCATATGCATGTAATTATGCTATGAATATGCTAAGGCAGTGCAATTACAAGTGTTGGAACCCATCACACATTGCTAATAACAACACGTGAACTAATAACACCATTATACACTTACCTTCCTCAATATGATCCAGTTTTCTTCATCCCTTCTTAAGGGCACCCTTCTACAGTCAGGTCTCACCTGATCTATCGCGTGTTGACATTCGGATCGCACCCGCAATCTGCGCGAGGGGGAGCGAAGGGGAGTGCACAGCTCACAGGTGTAATGGTCATTGGTCAATCAGCTTGAGCAGACCAGGCATCTGGAGTCTGTGACAACTCAGGAGAGAATTTGGAAAAGCTTGGCTAAAACTGAGACATACTCAGAAAGCCAATGCACAGCTTGGAAATGGACAAAGCTAAGCTGACACAACTTGGCAGCACAAGTTATAACTTGCAAAGCCAATGCATATACATGATCATATCCATAATCCCTAAGACGAAGAGCATCCAGTGTGTGCACACACACAGAAAAGGGAGCATCACATGTTATTTATCAAAGTACTGAGAGACCAACTGATGAGATGAGTGATACCTGCAATGCAATCAATTAGTGGAGGTGATACAAAGCAAACAGGAAGGTGTTGATAAGTGACCTGAGTGCACTTAGCGACTCTACAGACTAGAGCATGGACTCTTAGTAGATTAGATTAGGGACACATAGATTACATCTTAGATCGTACATCTGGACCCTCTATTTACATCATATGTACGTAGTACAATGATACAGACTAATCCAGATGCCTTATTGTGCACTGGTTACTTTATTGTTTACCTATTTTTATTGTTCTATTGATAGAACATATTTTGTTCCCAAATGGGACTTTCTATTGTTCCTTATATGAAACTCTTATTGTACTCTTGTACCCCCGTCCTAAACACAATAGGTGCATGGCCCACACAATTTTTGTATAAGTAGTAGACTCGTACATCCTGGTAGAGCCGGTTTCTTACTTGCTCTCCCAGACATGCCTAACAGACAGCCTGCTGCTCAACTCTCTACGCTCCTTGCTATGTGAGTTACACTTTCCACCATACCTGCTGTTCATCAGCTGCAATGACCCACACTGTGCTGGACTGTCCTTCCTTACTTTCTTACTGTGTATCTTACTGGTGTCAAAGTAGTAGCTGTGAGCTTGCCCTTTTCAATAGAATGGTTTCACTACATCTTTTGTGTGCATGGCTGGAGGTTCAGTACATTTTTTCATGTGAGCCTTTGGTTCAGTATTTGAACCCTCTCCGAACCCAAACTGGACCACAGTGAACCTGAACCCTGGTTCTGGTTCAGGGTTCAGCAAATACCCCAAACCAGACCATTGGTCCAGTCCAGGGTTCAGAAAAATACCCAGAGAACTGGACTGAACTGAACTTTCCCATCACTAACCAGTATTACAACAAGACAAATCACTTCTGAGGTTTACCGCATCAGTATATTATATCCCCTTTGAAGAACAGCAGGCTATGAAGAGATGTAACTCACATGGCAAGAGCAAGGGTTGATGAACAGTAGGGTACGGATGTGACTCACATAGCAGTAAGCGGGTGAGTAAGAGCAGCAAGGTGTCTAAGTCAAGGCAATCGTCTGGTAGAGCGAGTGAGGAACTGCTCTAACAGTGTGTACAAGTCTACTACTTATACTAAAAGAGTGTGGTCCGTGCACACTATTGTGTCTAGGATGCAGGTGCAAAGGACAATACGGGTTCCACATGCAGAACAAGAGAAAGTCCCAAAAGGGAACAAAAGATGTTCTACAATAGAACAATAAGTATAGGTAAAACAATAGGTAACCAGAGTACAATAAGACATCCAGATTAGTCCAAGTCATTGTACTACGTACAAATGATGTAGATAATAGGGTCCAGATAATAGATGCAATATCTAATCTAATGTCCCACAATCTAATCTAAGAGTCCATGCTCTAGTCCGATTGAGTTGCTAAGTGTGCTTAGGTCACTTATCAACAAGGGTGAGTGTTAGCAGCAGCGGTGTCTTAGTAGGCAGTGTCTGGTAGAGCGAGTGAGAAACTGCTTTAACAGGGTGAACAAGCCTACTACTTATACAAAATGAGTGTGGTCTGTGCACGCTATTGTGTCTAGGACACCAGTGCAAAGGACAATAAGGGTTCCATATGTGGAACAAGAGAAAGTCCCAAAAGGGAACAAAAGATGTTCTAACAATAGAACAATAGGTATAGGTAAAATAATAAGTAACTGGAGTACAATAAGATGTTGATAAGTGACCTGAGCGCACTTAGCGACTCAATCAGACTGGAGCATGGACTCCTAGATTAGATTACAGACAATTAAATTACATCTGTGATTGTATATCTGGACCGTCTATTATTTACATCATATGTATGTAGTACAATGATATGGACTAATCTGGATGCCTTATTGTGCTCCGGTTACTATATTGTTTACCTATTTTTATTGTTCTATTGTTAGAACATCTTTTGTTCCCTTTTGGGACTTTTCTTTGTTCCGTTCATGGAACTCTTATTGTACTATTGTACCTGCGTCCTAGACACAATAGGTGCACGGACCACCCTCCTTTTGTATAAGTAGTGTGCTTGTACATCCTGTAAGAGCAGTCTTTAACTCGCTCTTCCAGGTTAGTAATAGTGTATTAGTGTTCTGTGAATGCTACTAGTTGTAAGTACCTTACATGCTCCAGGCATGCCGTCCGTTGAGCCGCTCCGACCACGCCAGATCGTTGAGCCCTTTTGATACCTTTACTACCTTTACTGTACTACCTTATGGATACCAATCTCCCCCTCCAATCGCCCCAACACAAACACAACCCCAACACACGGACAAGACCCCCAACAAACCCAATATCACAAGGCAACAGCCACGAGACCATAAAAGGGCCCGCAAACCAACTTCAAGAATCATCACTCTTTTCCCGCATATACAACACACTTCCGATCTCCTTGCTTATCCTTATACATGATTGTCTTATCATTAATACATATCCGGTTCACGATTCGCGATTGCCCGATTGAGTGTAGGCGAGTCCCTGTCGCCTTCCACTAGTCTTTAACTCGCTCTTCCAGACGTTGCCTGACTTAGACACCTCTTGCGTTCACACTCACTCCTCTTTGCTATGTGAGTCACACCATCCATACCCTGCTGTTCATCATAAGACATCCAGATTAGTCCAAGTTCATTGTGAAGTAAAATAAGGTGGAGAAATATCTGGGCTAACCAGGGAGGGTGATGGTAGAGTAGAGAGGAAGCACACTCCTACACCGCTAAGAAGTCGATGTGTCCTGAGGACAGTTAGCTCCATTTGAGCCGGTTATTGATAATAAATTAAATTAAGGATTATTCTCACACGCAAATGAGGTTAGATTAACTTAAGAATCGGCATGATATGGGTTGAACCACCGGTCCAACCAGATTCCGTACCAACATTTTGTGGGGCTCTGCCGTTGCAATAGTCTCATTCCTGTAGCCGAGCTGTCATCCAAACCATCCTCAGGATGTCCCAGCCATGTCCTAGTTCCCCTTCAGGTCACGGGCTGAGGCTTACAATAGCAACCTATTTTCTGAGTGTGACTCTGTTATCTCAAACATGATCCTGACATGATCAAGTGATCCCTCCATTGGATCAGCAACACGGGAAAGTGCGATTGTTGACAAAGCTCACGGCTTTGTCCGAGTCAGCCTTTTTCAGTGTCAACTTGGACTTGTTCAAGTTTTTCAAGTTCTTCAAGCTCGCTTTTTCCCCCGATGCCGCCGACATTACCTTACTTCCTTGCCATTCCTAGGCACCATCCTAGAGCCTCTTTTCCTTCACCCATGGTATGTGTATCATTTATATATCCATTATTCTGAGACTCATTTTTTTCAGCACTTTTCCAGTGCTTGTCCGAAACAACACAACTGCCGTGTCACTGGTGCATGTGTAAGCACTTCTTGCCAACCCGTGATGTGAGTCCCAACTTCTCCCAGTGCCTTGTCTCTGTTATTGATCGTGGGACCTCAGCCTGCCCAATGGGGACGGGCCCAAATGGGGAAACTGTCCATTTGGGGACAACACCCCAAAGGGGAATGGTGGGTCCACACACGAGAAAATGACCAGACTGGGGATTGAACCCAGGACCTCCCGGATGTATACTGGGTGCTCTTAACCACTGAGCTATCCAGTCTTGAGTTCAAGGAGTTGGTTTCACAATCATGAAGACAGATTGATATATCCAACAGTCTCCCCTAACATAAAGTAAGCAGAAGCACCTCCAGTAAAGAAGACTGCCAAGGAGGGGTTGAGGATGTACTGTAGAGTCGAGTTAGATAATATGTTTGGTTCAATGGTTTTGAATGTATTTTCCTATTCATTACAGTGGGACAACAAGTGGGCCGAAGCATATGCTGGGCCATGAATGATCCCCCAGAGATCCAAACACTAGCCCACAGGATTTAAGTGTGACAGCCGGCAGTAATGCCCCTTTTGAGACCAGGTGCAGACCTCTGAGTTTGCCTGGGACAGACTCAGGGCAACCTCAGGATGATTCGGCTACTGTCCCAGGACAACTTGGTGACATTGCTGAGTTTCTATTGAGTCTACACACCGGATGTGGCACATATCCTCATCCGCTCCGTGTTCACTGGCTCTGAGGCAAACCTTAGAGTTCATTCAGGCCCAATTGCTAACCATACCCGGTATATACTTGGTAATCAACTGAATTTATAAGTACTAAATCCCGCGGTTGTTTGCTACATTTTAACCCTATTTCCACATTTAGGGCCACTTCAGAATCTCTTAGCCGAGCTGTCCTTGGGCTGCTCGGCTTTCCTGGCGGTGTATTGTGTGGCTACAGTCACTGTCACTACATGTTACAGTAACTGTCACACACTGTCCTACCACCGGGCTGTACCTCCGGGCTGAGCCAGGCCAGCCCTAACTGTCCATTAGCTTCCGTTGAGGATAATGTGTTAAAATGTGACCTAAAAGGGGCCCTTGAGTCACAGAGGACACAAGGGGACTGCAGAGGAGGGATTAAGACTAAGGGCTATTTTTCCGTCCTCTGCAGGGATATATCAACCTGACTAAGCTACAACTGCCAAATAAGGAAAGTGCGAACTTGGAGACTTGTACAGACAGTAAATATGGACATTTAAGCTGCAAATAACATAATGCGACCACACTTTGCTTCTTGGACGTCCAGGTAATTGTGCCACCTCCTACGAGGTAGACATAGCCTGAGGTGGATTTGCAGTTGTCTGAGCTGGCATATGCCGCATCTGCATATCCATGGAATAGGTTAGCTGTAATGAGACTCGGGCTCATTCGGCTTGACTAGAGCATCTTCTGTGGTGCGCCATTCGGCAGTCAATCTGCGCGACTCTTCTTTAGACAGGTGGAGGGATTCCCACACGGCAGCTGTTCTAGAGAAGCGGTTTCATACGACAGTAGTCTGGCCTGGGGGAAGGAGCGCGTTGTAAAGGAGTTCTTTAGGCGTGGTGTTCGGTTCGAGGACTTCCTGGGACAATCCCTAAGGCAAGTCGGTTCTGAGGTATCATCAATGACTAGACAAGAGTGGAGTAGAATTCAAGAAATCGAACCTAAGGTTTGATGTAGGCTGCGGCGCAGCTTATATACATAATAGGGTACGGGCGCTAGGCGGAGCCTAAAGCTGAAACATAGCTAAGTATAGTAAGGCCAGCCCCGGCCTCGTGCTGTGAGTCACGATGACTCCTACTGATGTAAGTGAAATGTGTCGGGGTCTGAATCCAAAACACTATCTGAAACACATCTGAAACATATAGTAAGACACCGCTCTAAAACAACATGAGGGTGTCTATGAGTTACACAACAGTCCAGACCAACCTGGACCAGTCCGAAGATAACAAGGCGCAATCACATGGTACCTTCAACCCACGTGATACTTTACCACAAGTCCCGAAACTGTCCGTGACATCATCCCCCTCCTAGGTTGAACGTCCACGTTCAAAGAGTTCCTGGAAAAGATCAGGTTCTCCTGCTTCAACGAGGCGAGCGTCTTCTAGTTCCATACACTCTAGAACATTAGCGTTCTGGAGACGACGAATACTTTCTGCCTGTTTGGATCCGCACTGAAAGATCTGCTTCTCGACTTTGACGAGGTCTTCCTTGTACTGAGTGATGAGTTGGGACATGCAATGGAAACAATGAACTTCCGCTTGAAGCGGAATGTTGCCTATTGCTTTAAGAGCGTGATCTACGAGGGGTGTCTGGGGTACATCAAAGAAAAGGGTGTGTAGTTCCTCGTGAGAATATCGAGGCTTCTTGACACAGTCAAAGTCGTCGCGGGCATGTATCGGTCCGGAAAAGGTATGTTCGTTGTCTCCTGCCAATATGGCGATGACATAGGGGTCATCTGACAACACGGCTCGAGTAAAACAAGCAGGGAGGTGGTACGAGGGGTGTCCTGGTATCTTATAGTTACGAACCGTGAATGGAACATAGTTCTTGCCATGGTTACAGTTAAAGCCGAGAGGTGGTGGGGTCTCGATACATGCTGGGCTTTCAACACACTTGGCATTAAGTGGTGCACTCATTGAAATGGTAGTCTGCCCTCCAGCCAGGGGACTCGTCGAGCTCTGATGGGTTCCCCTTTAGTGTCTGCGACAACTGGGGTTTCCTCACCGTCAACCGTCGTGTAGCAGACCTGGTCTGCGGCCTCGAAGAGGGTTCGTAGGGTAGGGACTCGATTGCCTTCCACCTGTATTTTAACGTTGAGTTTGGTTGCATACACGTTGAGCGCCTCAAGGTCCTTGAGCGGCGATGACTCGCTCCAAGGTGACCTCGGGGTCGTCGTTTTCTTTGTCTTTGTCCTCTTCACTACTTGGAGGATTTTTTGGAAACAGGGTAGCCGAGCGTGGAGGTACGGGGAGAGTGGATCTTGGTTTTCGTCTCTGGCTGATTCAGCAGACCCGACATTGATGACAAATGACTCTTCTGAAACTTCTGAACTAGGCGGCATTGTGAGGGTAAGTTGTCCATTTCGGTAGTCAACTGTGATGGAATCGAGCAACTCCTCGACGAAGCTTTGGGGTTCTGGATGGTTGATTTGTCAGATGAGGGTGGCAGAGGCTTGCAAGACTCGGTTAGCATAGCCTGGGGGAGCGTTAGCCATGAACATTCCGTTGGGCAACTCTCCTTCGTCGGAACTTCATTGGCATCGTCATCAGAGGAGTCGTCTTCGTCAACGTTGGTGGCGGTGTTGGGGGAGTCATCGGTGGCAGTGTTGGGGAGTAAGGAGGCGGGGAAGGTGACTCTGTTCACGTTGACATTCTGCGGAACCAAGTTGGAGTAGGGTTTGTTGATGGAGGGACTACTGTATGCCATCCGGATCCTGGCCTCATCGTTGTAGTCTGAGTCCACTTCGAGGGGGACACACCCAAGTGGGTTGAGTTCGAGGGGAGAAGGAGGGTTTCCGATTGGCGAACCGGAGGCATCAATGATTAGTGATTTCTGGGCCCGGCTCCAAAGCCGAAAGCCAGCCCAAACGGGACGTCAGAAGCCAGTGCAGGACCGGGCCAAGGTGAGTGGCTTCACAGAGCTCTTGGCTCTGGCTCCCGTTTTGACTTGTGGCTCCCACAGGCTCCTGTCCCAGGCTCTGAATATCGGAATTGCATGGCCCTGGCTCGGGGTGATTCACCCCGTCACTCAATCAGAGTCAATCTGCAGTCGCCGCTCAGCGCTAAGCACTCAGGATTCTCTGTGCTGCACCTCTAGACGAGAACCATGATCAACGGGGATTCAACATTCGACGCCTCACTTCGCAATTTGATATGCCATACAATCTGCACGTTCAGTTTATACTCTTCAAATCTAATATATTAGTAACGGCTTTTTTTCCCCCCCCCCCAAAGTGTGTGCACAATGTCTACTCGCTCGACCTCTGCGCCGAATCATTCCCTCCTCCATCACCAATTGCAACGTTGCCACAATCCCCTTCGCTCCGAGTCTCATCTTCTTCCCTAGACTGCTCCTCAGTGTCGTCACTAGCCCCAACCAGATAGGCTCCATTCAAAATGTGCACCTCGCCACCTCATACAATGGCAATGTCTGCTATCTACTAGTAGGCACCGAGTCTGATCGGCTGCATCATTCATTACCCGCAATCTCCAGAGCTCACGGAGCACCCATATCTGCGTGTGCACTTCCTTGTTGACGTTGACCTTGTTGGGACGGAGCTGCCGAAAAAGAGCAAGAAGTACAAAATCAAGTGCAAGGATTGGCTCCCCCACGCAGGTGCCAACATGCAGTATGTTTTTTGTGTTGTTGCCTTCTGAGTTTTGGTTGGGCTGATATGATGCAATGCAAAAAAGATCCCACATGCTCACACTGCACGGCACGCACTATACGATTACGGAGTGCAAAGGCACAGATGGCTATGTACGTTCCCCATTTTTTTCTTTTCTGCACCAACCTGACAGCTCCACCAAGAGCTCCGCTCTTCTAATGATGCCACCGATGTGTCCGCTCCACCCACTCGCATGCTGGCACACCATCCTGGATGCACAATTGCAGCAGCCGGAAGTTTCAACTGGTCGCACAGGATGTGCCTGGGCCGCAAATTACACAACAATATCCCATCTTCCTCTCTCTCACTCGGCAACCCTAATGACAACTTCCCCCCTCAGCTGATTCCAGTTGTCCGCCTGCCTGTGCCGCTCTCTCATGCCACTTATTTTTGTACGTGGGGGTCTTGCACAGTCGCACGAAGCTATCCGGGGCTCTCCCTATTAAAGTTTCCAAAAGTACACACATCACCACCCCAGCACAGCGCAGGTCCCCCTGTCGATACTTTAGCACTGAGATTGACGATGTGGATGATGCTGATGACATTGACAAGGTTGTAGTAGGGTAGCTTAGATCTCGTACAAGCTCCCTAACATGTGTATATTTAGTGCTTTGATTTGGTATACTACACAGCCCTGGCTAGCCATGGCTTACGGGCCAGTGTTAGCCTAAGATGTTGAAAGCTCGACAGACGAGCTCGGTCTTCAAAATAACCAGGCCACAAGCCCCAAAATGCCCAGCCCAATACCTGGCTTTCAGGCTGAGCCTGGCCAGGAAACCACTATCGATGATCATAGAGCGAATGATAGAACAGAAGGCAGGAGGGAGTTCTGGTAGTGGGTCAAGGTCTGGGGGATTCCAGTATCCAATGACGCCTCTTATATGACAAGGGGCGTTAGGGTTCGCAGCTTTAAACTCCGCTAGGGTGTCCGCAGCATGCATGTCATTCCAGTTGACCCACTGATTGTCCAAGTCAGGGTATCCTTTCCACTTTACCAAATACTGAATCTTTCTCCCACGTCCGTGACGCCGGGAGTCTATGACTCGTTTGATTTTGTATTCTTCTTCTCCTGCAATAAGGTCAGGAGGTGGCCTGTCATAGTTAGGTCCATGGAATTCTGTTTCATGATAAGGGGTGAGAAGATCCACATGAAACACGGGATGAATCTTCCATTGGACAGGGAGTTTGAGTTTGTAATTGAGGGGAGATAAGACCTTTTTGATATGGAAAGGTCCGTGGCATTTGGGCGCAAGTTTCAGTGTTGGATAATGTGTTTTGATGTTGCGCCCTTCCAGCCACACTTGATCACCATCTTGGAAAGTTTGTCCCTCGCGCTTGTGTTTTTCCCAGCCCTGCTGCACTTTGATCATGCAGCTATGAGCCTGTTCACGTGCTTTCTTGAACTGGTCTAGCCGCAAGTTGACTTGTGGTATCGGGGATAATGTGTGTTGCCACTTGGCACAGGGGTTGTAGCCCATGAGGACTTCGAAAGGGGAAGTCTAGTGCTTTCGTTGCACCACAAGTTGTGCGCAAATTCCGCCAGAGGAAGATAAGAGACCCAGTTGTTTTGCCGTTCATTGATGAAGCTCCTCAGGTACTGTTCCAGCCACTGATTGGAGCGCTTGGACTGTCCATCAGTGCGGGGGTGAAAGGCCATTGATACATTTTGTTCGATTTTGAGTTTGTTGCAAAGTTCTCGTGCGAACTTGCCAACAAATCGGGGGTCTCGGTCGCTGATGACCTTCTGGGGGAATCCATAGTTCTTGAAGACATACTTTAGGTAAAGTTCGGCTACAGTGTATAGTCATTCCTGTGTGCCTCTGCACACATGAAAGCCTATTCTTACATCTCCATCCAAATACTGTGAATCCTTTCATGTACAGAACAGACAATCACATATCTGGATATACCACTTTCGTCGTACCCTTATCGCTCTAAGGGCGACTTTCTGAAGCCTCCAAGTTATCTCAGGCTGCATTACCTTAAGGTACCCTCAAATTAACTATATGTTCTTGACCACCCAATGGCCTGTCTTTATATTATTCCAGTCTGACGTTGCAGAGCGGAATGTCCGCTTCCATCCACCTTAGAAGATCTATGATATCACTGCAAACAAATCTCCCATTTAGCCTAATCATTTCCGTCTTGTAAATATCTTGGTAGATGTCTCATATGTTTCACATTCCCCAACAAGTCGCACTTTATTTATGTATGCCTTTCAACAATGAAAATGTCGGAGTGTCCATGTGTAATTCTGTGTACTTATGAACAATTCATCTACATGTATACAGTGATATCTACTCTACATTCAATTTCGGAGCCTCCATTTTTTCACCCGACATCGGCCGGAGTATCAATTATGACGGAATCTCCGGCGTCAGCCGACGTCGGCTGGAGTATGAGTTGAATGAGATTCTTAGCGTTGGTTCGGAGTATGAATTATGTAAGCCACCGCTGACCAATGGCTGGGCTCAGACGCTCACACTTAGGAGTGTGTGGCATATTAAAGGGTTGGAGGGGTAAAACTGTGGAAGGTGGAGTTGAAGGAAGGATGGGTGGGTCTAACAAGGCATCAACCTCATCCGCACTGCTGCTATCTGATGCAGCAGGGGAAGGGGGTCGTGTTTCAGGTAATAGTGGCCCAGGCTCTGGGTGAGGGAGTGCCAGCACTGGTGAGCTTTTGGGTGCGGACTGCGGCTCAGCAGCCCTAAGAGCAGGAAAGCTGCTCTCATTGAATGTCACATCTCGAGACAAATGAACAGAGTGGGTAGATTTATCCCAGAGCTGGTACCCTTTGGCATCCGGCTCATACCCAACAAGCATGACCTCAATGGCCTTCGCATCTAGTTTGCGTCGCTTGTCAGCGGGTACATGCATGTACCCCTTGCATCTGAAGACGCGTAGGTGTGAGACATCAGGTACTTTGCCAGAGTACCAAATCTTGAAAGGTGTCCACCACTTCAGTGTTCGGGTGGGAGAACAGTTATAGATATGTACCGCTGCCTTAAAGGCATACTCCCAGAAGCCGTTAGACAAACCAGCAGTTTTCTGCATGGCCATTGCCTTATCTGTAATGGTGCAGTTAAACCGCTCGGCTTTCCCATTTGACTGAGGCAAACCTGGTATGGTTAAATGGTGCTCTATCCCCCTCTGCTTGAGAAGATCCTGTACTTGGGTCGCCATGTACTCACCACCGCGGTCAGAATGCAAGGCACGCATCTTATGAGAGGTTTGCGTTTCTGCCCATGTCAAGAATTGCTTAAACACCTGCAAGAACTGATCCTTGGTTCAAATAAAATAAACAACTGCATGTTTGGAGTGGTCATCTATGAAGGTGGCTGTGTAAAATGACCCTTTTATGGATTTAGTCTGTATAGGACCTGCAAGATCACTATGCACGACCTCAAGTATTTGAGAAGTTCGCTTTGTAGGCGAAGCAGAGAATGGTTTGCAAGTTGATTTACCAACCTCGCACCCATGACACACAGCAGGTGCCAAAGTAGAGCCATCCAGGTCCATGCCTGTGAGGGCAGAGGAACCGTAGGACTTGAGAGCATCATAGGACATATATCCCATGCGCTCATGCCAGGTCTGAATACTAGTGGCAGATTTTACATGCGCATTCAGGCCTAAACTGGAGATGTCAAGCCAATATAGATTGTCTTCCAGATAGCCGTCAGCAACATGACACTTGTTTAGAGTAATTTTGAAGGTGTCCTTGGTAAAAACCACCTCAGCACCTTTCTGAGCAAGAGCGCATGTAGACATAAAGCGCGTCTTCACTAGTGGAATGTGTAGCACATTGCTCAGGGTGATAGGGGTACCAGAACCCGTTTTAAAGATGACAGATCCAACCCCAATCTGGTTGATTGTAGACTTGTCTCCTAGGCGTACAGTGCCTTTACATGGAGTATAGTCTTTGAAATCAGACCGGTGGGGGGTGATGTGATGCGTAGCACCACTATCCATCATCCAACACACACACTCAGCGACATACAGGGCACAACTGATGGTATTATTGACCTCCTCAATGGAGGTGGTGGTGGGCACAAGTACATGACTATTAGCGGCTTTACTGCCACCCGCTGAGCTACTAGCATTCTCTTTTTTCTTTTTCTCCTCCACCTCATCTTTCTTCCTTCCCTTACCCGCTGAGGACTTGATAGGTGCAGCTTTCACCGCGTTGAGGGACACACTAGTGTTACATCACAGTAGGGATGTTCACCCAACATGGGTTAAGTTGATACTGTGCAACATGACACTAAGGGTCTGGTTCTGAGCACTAAGTCCAAAGGGGGACTTAGAGAGTTTCTGATGATGAGTAGTAACCCCTTATAGCCGACTTGAGGCTTATAGGGAATACTGTGAGAGAGAAGAGCAAGCAATGGGAGGAGCGAGCAATTCAAGTTCTAGATTCAACTGTACCGTAAGATACAAGAAGTCAAGTCTGAGGTCATAGGGACCAAAGACGCCTGCTTATATAGTAAAGTAACTGAGAGTCATGTGACTGAATCAACGATACAGTAAGGTTCAATCAACGAACAAGAGAACAATAAACAAAGTCACATGACTTCAAGAGAACAATAGAGAATCCTAGGACTGAGTCACAATAGTGTCACGACTCTGGGCGCAGGAACGGTCATGTGATCAAAGGTCACATGTTTAGAGGTCACGTGTTGTGGAACAGTCATGTGAGTGGAGCTATCACGTGATGTGTCAGATAAGCTTCGGACATGTGTTGATGCATGACGTCATTGAGTGACGTCATTGATGATCTAGACTTGTGACTCATAATGACATCATTGATGATGTCATTTACTTACTCCTATCCCTGATGTCACTATGACATCATACGTACAGCTTTTGCTATGACTCACGATGATGTCGCTATGACGTCGTAGCCTTAGCTGAGTTTCAATGACTTGGCCTCCTGTATAAATACCATACAGTTTCGATACTTGGACCTTAGGTTCAAGTTCTTCAATCTACTTGTCTCTTGCATCCTCCCGAACGCTGCCTTTAAGTCTCAGTCTTGCCTATACAGAGGTGTGCCCTCGTAGGTGACTGCAGATCAGGATTGAACTTGACATTGTGCACTTCGCCTTTGTCACTCTCGAACTCGATTAGTCACGTCACATGACTTAGACACTTTGTTGTCTACCGAACGAACGACTTTCCGTCGCCAACCGAACGAACGCTCAAGTCGAGCAAGCGACCTGACAAGGTCGTTACAAATAGCGTCCTAGGAGTGAGTTTTATAATATGAGTGTGTTTACTTGCTCGGAGGGCAAGGGGGATTACAGAACCACGTCGATTTCGCCCCCAGTAATGGGCACTTATATTGTAATCTACACGCTTGATAAGTGCCTTGGGCTCCGGCCATCGTTTACTCATTGGAGATGCAGACTTGATTGTCTGTGTCTCAATCAGCAATCTCCGGGCCTCGGCGGACTCCGGATGGTCACAACTGCCACCCAACAGCGAGTCATATGGGAAATGAGATAAAAGGGAAATAATTGTTGATAAGTGACCTGAGCACACTTAGCGACTCAAATCGGACTAAAGCATGGACTTTTAGATTAGATTACGGACAATTAGATTACATCTGTGATTGTACATCTGGACCGTCTATTATTTACTCATTTGTACGTAGTACAATGACTTGGACTAATCCGGAAGTCTTATTGTAATCCAGCTACCTATTTGTTTGTTATTTGCAGCTTAAGTGTTCATATTTACTGTCTGTACAAGTCTCCAAGTCCGCACTTTATCTATTAGGCAGTTGTAGCTTAGTCATGTTGATATATCCCTGCAGAGGACGGAAAAATGGCTCTTAGTCTTTTATTCCTCCTCTGCAGTCCCCTTGTGTCCTCTGTGACTCAAGGGCCCTCTCTAGGTCGCATTTTAACATTGTTTACCTATTCTTATTGTTCTATTGAAGAACGTCTTTTGTTCCCTTTTGGGACTTTCTCTTGTTCCGTTTGTGGAACACTTATTGTTGGTATTTACCCGCGCCCTAAACACAATAGTGCACAGACCACCTTCTTTTAGTATAAGTACTAGGCTTGTACATCCTGGTAGAGCAGTTCTCTCATTGCTCTCCCAGGTTAGTTGTATTCTCTTATGTGAATGTATAGTTCTCTCATCGCTCTCCCAGACATTGCCTTGACTTAGACACTTGCTGTTTTTTGCTTGCTCACCTGCCTCTGCTATGTGAGTCACATCCGTACCCTGCTGTTCATCAATAATCAGAAAGGGAAAGGCATAGGAGCGAGTCATAAGTATGACTCCAGTGAGAAGGTAAAGGGGCAAGTCATATGTATGACTCCTGTGAGAATGTAAGTAATGTCCACGTGCAATGTGGGACAAGGGAAAGAGTGTGAGGTAAAGAGTGTAATAAAGAAGAGAAAAAATGAATAAGATGATAAAAGCACACATGTCATAACAACTAGGGCCGGAGCACCTTCCTTCCTCGTTAAGTATACGTGCACATATGTTGCTTACTTTCATAGAGGTGGGAGGGCCGGAGGTGAGGAGGATAGAAACCACTGCCTTGTATGATGTAGGCAGGGCGTGGAGAATGATAAGGGCGTACTGGACCTCAGTAACACCCATCTTTGCATTGGTGAGAGCAACCTGGTCCTCATTCAGCTTCGTCAGCTGAGGTCCCAGGGGTTGGGAGTCGTTGAACCTGGCCTGTACCAGATTCACCCACATGTTAAACATGGTGGAGGTGCCTTCCTCCCCAGAATACAGCGCCTTCAAAGCATCCCACTTGTCTTTGAAGGTCAGATACTCAACATCTGAAGCAATTGTTGAGAAGACATCCTGTTTGCAATACAGGACCAAGTATGCCATGGACCTCCTTTGAAGGGCGGTCCAGACCACTACTGTGATATTGGCAGGGTCAGGGTTGGTATCGTACAAAATGATGTCTTCTGCCTCCTGTAGTGTTACGATCACGGACGTCACCACTTTCTTTCTCACATTATATTCCATTACCACTTGCTTCCTCCGTTTTCTCCTCATGTATATGACATCATTGTTCTCGTCTCTTCCAGACTGTTCTATTCCTACTATCGCTCTACTTGTATATGACGCATTCCTAGGACCCATATCCTAGTATGACGCAGCGTTGACATCACTACTGTACTATTATGACGTATCCCTAGGACCACTTTCCTAGGCTTTCTCTTGTATATAAGGTCGTTCGTAGGATAGCTTGTATCTCCTCAGACTTGACCTTTTGGCCAATACAGCCCGTCTCTTGTCTCTCGAACCATCGTCAGCTCTTCGAGCTTCCGTCTTGCCTCAGTGCATCAGGACTTCTACGTCTCTGATCTCATTATCCTTTCCACTGTCCACGCGTCTTGCCAACGCGTGTTGAGCCTTCTCATCATCAGACTGATCCCCTTATCCGGGATCACCCCATTTTGGCTGATACTCGAACTCGTGCACATTGCAACCAAACACTCAGCTGTAGCGTTACATGTAGTTGGAGGATTGCTTGAAACATTGCCGACCAATGATTCCAGTTGGAACCATCAAGGAGCGGGAGCTGAATGCCCAAAAGCAGGTTGAAATTGACGAGGGAAGTATTGCTGATTCTGGAAATGGTGGAGGCAGAGACAGGCGGTCCCATAGGAGCTGTAGAGCCCGTAGGGGGTAAGGAAATAGTGGTGCCACCAGGAGTGTGAGTCCCTGGGGCAGTGGTGGCAGTAGTGGATCCAGACATTTTGAGATGTTATCTGCCGCCAAGGAGCATCAGCGACAGGCCTTAAACAACAAAGACAAAGTGCAGGAGGGGATTTCTACTCCTAACTGTGTTCTGTATTGGCCATAACACCAGAGGTGTCATGCCTCCTTGATGCGTACATGTTACAAGGACACAAAGTGCCCAGGGTCGATATCACTCCTGGTCAGAGCTCCCAAGGTCCAAATTATACTAAGGACCGGTTTGTTGCTTCAAACAGACATATGTGGGAATACCTGTCTATAGGGTGGAACCACTAGTCCTAAGCATAGCCTATATCCTCAGAGGTCCACCCAGAGATGCCAAAATAAGCAGAGCCTTATTGCACTGTGGTGGTCAACAGTCCAGTCATTTGATGAACAGCACAGGATGGGGTGTGACTCACATAGCAAAGAGGAGTGAGTGTGAACGCAAGAGGTGTCTAAGTCAGGCAACATCTGGAGAGCGAGTTAGAAGACTGGCTCTACAGGGTGTACAAGATAGCTACTTATACAAAACGAGTGTGGTCCGTGCACCTATTGTGTCTAGGACGCGGGTACAATAGTACAATAAGAGTTCCATGAACAGAACAAAGAAAAGTCCCAAAAGGGAACAACAGATGTTCTAACAATAGAACAATAAAAATAGGTAAACAATATAGTAACCGGAGCACAATAAGGCATCCAGATTAGTCCATATCATTGTACTACGTACATATGATGTAAATAATAGACGGTCCAGATATACTATCACAGATGTAATCTAATTGTCCGTAATCTAATCTAGGAGTCCATGCTCCAGTCCGATTGAGTTGCTAAGTGCGCTCAGATCACTTATCAACATCATTTTCAGCCATCAAGGCTTACTTGACGTAGGACCTCCACTAGCAATTCCACACAGGGACATAGTCCCCTATATGTGCGTCATGCCAGCCACACCAGAGGGTACGAAGGATGCCCAAAGTGATGCTCTTCACCATGCTGAAGAACCAGCTGCCAGCCAGGATGTATCAAAGATACGGTTCGATTCAGGAAGCACAAGAGCAGAAGTGTGGAATGATCAATACAGTGCCCAACGCTGTCTGCCTCAGCCTCCTCAGCCTGTTGGCTGTGTCTTCCCCCAAAGGGTTCACTAAGTCCTTTCCCTTTGCCACATTCCAAGGTCAGTATCTGGTTGCAGAATGTCGAAAGACGAACACCCCCTAGAGCCTGCACCAGATTTTACACTCCCATGGGTGGAGAGATTCCGCGCACAGTGTAGTGACCAGAGACGGCTGGTACCAGATCACTACAATACACCCCCCAGTGGGAGACGCACACCTAGATATGTATTAAGGGGCTACCAGACCCGTGCCAAGTGCGCACACAGGGGCCAGGAACAAAGTGGGGATGTAACGAAGGACTGGGTAGTACGACTCACTCAGTGGAAGGTTCCTCCCATGGTTCACCACAATGTAGTGTTGCGGGGCTCCAAGAGCCGGAGCTAGCCCAAGCCGAGCCGTGAAAGCCCATCATTTGGGCTTGCCGTGTTTAGCCAAGCCACAGCTAAATTTTCCGGCTATGACACTCCTAGCCATCAGCTACTACACCAAGCTGGCACTCAAGCCAGCTAAGCTGGCAGAAAAGATATTCTGTTGAAAAATACTAAGGACACTACTGTGCACACACTGAGATCACAAAGTACAGGGGAAAGATACAACACAAAAGGTATGTCCAATGACAATGACACAATGCCAAAGACCCTGAAATGATGCGAACACCTCCCTTGTGATCTATCGATTTGCCGAGCGCATGGACGAACGTAAACTGCGCATTGTTAGCCCCAAGAAAGTAAGCGGTTGGAAAATTGGACTCACATTCGTCGACCAAGGGGCAAGGAAGTGGGGACACCGAGTTTGCAGAGCGAAGGCATTATGGTAGTGAGGTCCGACACGACCTTGGAATTGCGAGCCGAGCATTGCATGAGGAGTGTGTGGAGGTAGTCGTACTGTGGCTTCTCATCAAAGCCAAGCGATTGAATATGTTCAGTGAAGGCAATGAAGGGTAAGGGCAG
>QFDV01000229.1:32747-93359 GCA_003315845.1 Lactarius trivialis
AGGGTAAAGGCAGGCCTTGGCAAAGGCTGTTGGCCAAGGCGGTCTTCTTCTTGAGAATTGCTACCTCATATTGTTCAACGGCCCCCCGCTTGATGACGTCCTGCCAAGGTAAGCTACGACAACATAGATAGACTATACTGTAAACGAGTGATTCAAGATCATCACGGCGTGATTGCGTCTGTCCTGAATGGCTGTTGATTGAGGTAAAAGTGATGGTGCCCACGGTCTTGAGGCCAGATGTCAGTGGAACGTGTCGACGAGTAGAGGGATCGCGAAAGAGTTAGGCAGAGCCAAAGTCAATCAGAAACACCTGGTTGCTCTGCTCGCAGACGCCGGTCATGAAGTTGGTGGGTTTAACATCGCGATGGATGTAGTTTCGACTGTGTAGTGACTCAAGACAAGAAAGCTGTAGAATGAGTAGGTATGAGCTAAATATCTGGGATTGTAGAACACAAAAAATGGGAATACCATTTTATTGGCATATGAAAATACTAGGCCGATGTCGTGACACTTAGATATTGACTCTTCTAATGTGAGGCCGAGGCGATTGAGGATCAACACATTGTAGGGGGCCTCTTGCCCGTACCAACGCATGGAAGGGATGCCCGCCGCATTAGGAGGGGCTTTGTAGACACAATGTTCGTGACTGAGCCGAGCATGTTGTGATTTAATAGGTTCAATTTTTAGGGCAACATCCTGCCCCGTTCTGATATCCCTTCCGAGGTAGACATTTCCTAGGTTGGGGGGGGGGAGGGTGAGTAAAATTGAAACACCTCAGGTAGAAAGACTCACCGAAAGTACCACAGCCCAGTAATTTCCCCACTCTATACCTTCCACATACGTGAACTATGCTGAGCTTCTGCTCGCTGGAGTGTGTCTCAAGGTGGTTGTCTAAATCCGACATGGAGGACAGCGAATTGGGTGCAGTATGAGTAGAAGTTGAACGTTGAATATTGAAACATTGTTGCAAAAACAAATGTTCCAGTTAGAACTCCGATTTCCGAGTGCCCCGAGCTAGAACCAGAACCAGAAGAGAACGCGCGACATTGTATAGAAGCAAGTATGTAAGGATATGTGCACGTATTAATACACGTGAGATTGTCCAAGATAAGAATCCGTCGAATACAAGTTTAAACATTGTAGTTCTTCATGTCATCGCTAAGCAGCTCATCCCTCGCCTTTTCAATGTCCCCACCCAACAAAGAACCAAGCATAATCGCCGGCTGAGAATCCGCCTCTGCCCCAATCTCTCCCAGCATTGCAGCTTCTGTGGTCTGCCAACCGGCCGTGAAGTCTAGATGCTGCTTCTTCAGCAAGAACTTCAGCATTTGTAAAGCCTCCATTAAGGCTGGGCTGATTCAGTTTCGTTTCTTGGTGTCGGTCTCCCCAGCCGACGAGAAGACGTGTTCGCAAGGGACAGAAGACGCTTGAATTGGGAGGTAGTCCATAGCAACAGCAAAGAGCGTAGGGAATTCTGCCTTGTGGGCCTATCGGTAGCGCGAGTCGTGATAGTGTCCACCTGATCAAGTATGATATGGGACTTACCTGCCAATAGACCAGGATGTTTGTATTCTCCGATGTCAATGGGCCTGAGGTGTACTTCGCGAACTCATCTTCGACCCCCCCTGTCGTATCTGAACTATTGAGTCCAGGGTAAATGGGGTGGTCCTTGAGTTGGAAGTGTGTCAATGTCTTCGGGTACAATGGGAGGTGAGCTTCACTTCGAGCCGGTTGCACGAGAGACGGGTTTTCTTCACAGTACTTGAGCATCTAGGGCAAATCGTTAACACAAGAATAGGACACAGGTCAAGTACTTACGAGGTCGAGCATGATCTTCTTGGATCTCTGGATGTACATCGAATCCCACTCGCACTGGATCCACGAAAAATGTATGGCAGGATTGAGAACTATAGTCCATCTGCTTGTAGTACTTCGCGCCCAGCGCAAACTGATCCGTGTCCAATATTGTAGTTCCAGATGTTCCTTGCCCAGTCATTCCCACTTCGTCATGAGAAGTTTGAAACTAGCGATGGCACCACACAAGACCGGCATTGATTCAGATGACATGGTCTGCAGAACAATGTGCGCAGCCTGATAGTAATCGAGTTAATGTCGTGATGCGCAAAAAGGTGTTCGAAACAGATACCTCTAGGACGCACTCTATGCTTTCTAGGAGCTCCCAGTCAGTAGCAGTTAGTCTCATAGATTGGATGGACGATTCATTTGCAAAGTACATGTCTACAGCCTTGATACTAGAATTAGTACTGACAGTTCAAGGGACATTGAAGCTCACCTTTCGAAGAACATGGAAACGTCAGAGCATGAGATAAACCGAATCCCATTGAGTCCTGACGTGTTGGATGAGCTGTAGTGGTGGAGCACCACGTAACTCGCAATCATCCTTGGTACAGAGCTGGACGATCTCGGCGAAGACTCGCTTTCTGGCATCTGATGCACGTATGTGGCAGACAATATCTGTGACGAGTTTGACGGGATCACGGCTCAGACTCCTGAGCCATGCCTGATGCACTGGCGGCTGTGATGCGAATCATGTGATGAACAACTCATCGAGTTGAGGCCCTGTTAGATAACAAGAGGAGGAAGGGTCAAAATTGTCATCGCCATCATCCAAACCATTTCTATCCAGGTACTTCTTGCTGACTTGAGTACTTGCGGCGACGATGTGGGCAGTGCAGATGTTGATAATGTGCAGGTAGCACATGATGCGATTATTGAGATGATGGAACACGATGTCACGCTTGACAAGTAATACCTGCAACTCTTTCATAGCAGTCGCATTATTTGAAGCATTGTCCAGAGTGAAATGGCCGATCTATATTTTTCAGTAAGGCTCTTGGTTTCAATGCATGGTTACATACCTTGAATGTGATATTGGCGCGATCAACAAGAGACAATATGGCTTCAGCAATGTTCCTGCCAGTATGCGCCTTCGTGAGGCGGTGAAAACCGATTAGAGCGGCTTTCAGAGAGAGATTATTGTTAGCGTCCCGAGATATCCAGTGCGACGTTAAGGCAAGATACGGCAATAGGGTTGCACTTGACCAGATATCCGCAGTGAAACTTATCTGACCACACGATTCCTGTTTCAGTTACAGGTTAGCACAACTTGGTCACGCTCGGGAGCGACTTGACCTACAGCAAGTTCATCACGCAATTCCGTAAATGCCTTTCCCCATTCAACAGTAACTCGTTCGTGTATGGTGTCGCAATGGGAGGTGTTCAAGGTTGGGTCGGAGAAGCCAGCAGATATCACGAAATTCGGGGCAGTCGATAACACGAAGCGACTGGGTTGAAAAGGATAAGCTAAGATGAAAGTCAGGTAGGGCAGTGCTCACCTGGTCATCTGCAACAATGAAACAAATGAGGTATTGGATAAAGACGTCATAGCTGTATTCCGGAAGCCTGTGATCATGTGAGCCCTTCAAGGTGAGCTTATCTTGTGCTTCTAAAGACTTGGTAAACTTCCAGTTGTACTTCTTGGCAGCAACTGCATACGCGGCACTATGCTTTAAGAGCAGGTGTTTTTGAAGGTTACCGTTAGCTGTCTTTGGGCCATAGCAATGTGCGTCATCTTTACTAAAGCCCTCATCCCTATTGCTTTGTTAGAAATTAGGGTAAGGTGAAGAATGAGATGGCTTACAAACATGCTTGGCATCGTCTCATCGTCACGCCTTCCTCATTAAGAAATTCATTGAAAAAGTGATCCATGTCACTGGCCGGCTGCTCGGCGTCAGAGTTTAAGGTTGCTGTGCCAAGAGTATTAGATTGGGGAGTGAGAGGTCCTGTTGGTTAAACCTGGGGACTGTCATCATCGTCGGAGACCACATCAGGAAGCTCAAATTCTTCGCCACTGTCATCATTTGCGACAGGCTTGAGAGCAGTGGAAATCATTAGAGGAAGATTCTCGGCGTAAGATAGACATAGAAAACTCACCGGCATACAGGAACGAGTGTGCTGACCCCAGCCAGTTGATGGACGAGAGGGCAACAATGGACCAGGGGCGGGAGAGTCTTCCTGCGGCTCTTGGGGGACACCTTTGATGACTTTGGCCTTATAGCGTTGTAAAATACGTTGCAATTACCAGTGAGATTATATCACACTCACTGGCACACGGGAATGAGTACGTCGAACCTGGCCAGCCAACGGAGGAGGTACCGGAGCAGCAGGACCTAAAGGGCTTTCATGTACGACATTGGGGACATCTTTGATGGCTTTGGCCTTGGATAACTTGGAAGCACGTCGAGGGGGCATTGAAAATGGTGGGGAGAAGAAAAATCTAAAGTTCCCCTGCTATATGTTATTGAATGTTCAACTCCACCTTGCCGCTGCCGAAGGTCATCGAGTCATCAAGTAGCTGGCACCAGTAAGACATAAGAACATGTAATAAACAGACCAAGAAAACAGGAGGTATTAGGAACCTGTTTCACATCGGCAATGAGTCCATCCCATGAGGTCGTCTGAGCCATAGGGGAATGGTATTGATGACTTTGACTTTGAGGCTCTGGAGCACATCAAGGGCATTGGGAAAAAGATAAAATTGAAGGTTTCCCCGGCAATGTGTGAAGTGTGGGACAAACTTATGGTACGTCGCAAGTTCTCATTCTCAAGTTCGGACCTTGCCAAGAGTCATTGAGTCATATCATTGTAGATAGTAGCTGCGAGTAATAGAGATATACGTCCCAAAGAGGAAGCGTAGACGATAGAGATGAATGATAAGATTGTTTTTATGGCTCGATTTGGACGGCTTTCGGACTGCACGCGAGAAAGAGAGAGAGAAAGAGGGCGTTGGACGCTGCTTTTACAAGACTATGAGCTCGAGCCTTTATACAGTAATGAGTATAGTAGTGGTGTTCTAAGTAGTGCCGAAAGTGCTTGTATTTGACGTTTAGGCTGCCTCGCGTTCGGCCTCGAGGTTTGTGATGTTGTTATGTGTCGGCGTAGCGTTTGGTGAGCGCAGAGCTGACCCTAACCTTACATCATTGCTTGCGGAACATTGTGAATTACTCAAAAGCACTTCAAGCAGCTGACACTAAGACATAAGGAGACATAAGGGGTATACCATCAGCAACATGTAATGACTACGAGAAAACATGAGGGATTAAAGTATATATTCCGGGCCAGCGCTTCCAGTGTCCCCAGACCTACTTCGCTTCCGTAGGGCTGCCATGCTCCTACTTTCAGATTCCGCTGCAGCCTCCCTGCACCTCTTGGAACTTGAACGTAAAGTTTGCTCCTCGACACGTGAAAGGAGGATGCACTGCTTTTCAGCAGGTTCACTTTCTGGCCATCCATCCACCTTGAGGATGTTATTGAGCATCTCAAGAATGATCTCGTGGTCCTGGAGGGCTGACGAGTATATGTCGTAGTCTTCCACGTTGCATTCAAATATCTCATTGAGTGATTCATCAGTAGTGGTCGTGTTCGAAGTTGATTCGCCTCCCTGACCATTCTTGTGACGAGTGCGCAGGATCATCTCCTTTACGTTGGACTTGTGAACGCGTCCCTTTTCTGGCCATGACTTATGATGATATGAGAGTAAAGTTTGCCAATCTAACAGCAGCTTAGTGAGGGGTGCATTTGCGGCTAAATTGAGCGACTCCAGTTGTGTCAAAAGCATGAGGATTGCTTTCACTGGACCTCCAGAGCTTCCAACGACTATGGGATGGAAGATGGAGTTAATGAAGCAAGAGAGGATAGGATTTTCCCAACTAGATTTCATAAAAAGGAGAGCCATCCATAGCAAGAGAAAGAACGTGGACTCGATATCGTGAATGAATGTCTGGCAGATGTTGGGGTTCTCGACGAGGTCCGCTGCCATAAATTGCCACGTACCCTGCAAATCAATTTATCGTCAAAAATTGTGCCAGGAGATGAATGGGAATGACATACCATACGGGTGAATTGGCGTGCACCTCCAGTTGGATGTTTGGGATTGACTTTTTTACAAAGATCCCAGTCGATAAGAAATCCACCGAAGTCAGAGCCAGTTGTCAAGAGAATGTTGTTAGGGCTGATATCGCGATGCAGGATCCCGCAGTTCCAGTAAGTGTGTTTATGAGCTAAAAATGGTTGGTCAGCGCTCAAGTAACATAGATAGGGCAGGATACGCACCCGTCAAAGTGTCTTGAATGGCGTACACCATCTTCTTGCTGCATTGGAATTCTTCCAAATTCTTGCCAATATCGTCTAGAATTAATCGATGGTGCCAATGGGGAGTCATTTCGTGTGTACCCTTTACCCAAGACGCATTCACAAATCGGTCGGTGTGGGTAGAGTGATAAGTTACATCGCCAACATCACCGGAGGCAGAGCAGCGAGGGATATTGGGTACTTTTGCCTTGTTAAGAATGGCGTAGACCTCGCCCTCTTTCATTACCTCGTCACAAGCAACCATCCAGGAATCTTTGAAGAAAACAATGGTGTCTCTCTGGATGTCATAAGCAATTGATGTGCGGGTGGCACGGCCAGGCAACAGGTGGTTTGATGATGTATTCGCCGCATTTTGATTTGCAGTCTTAACTTGGGACAGTGACAAGGAGGAGACCTTGAGCATTGGAGAATGTATTGTTAGCGCCTTTAGCGGAGATGGCTTTCTCAGCCTCTGCTGGAGTGGCTAGGCAAACGCTGCCATCGTGTCCTCGCACCGGTTTCTCTGCCTGATCGTAACAGGTGAAAAAGTCAATCAGTTCTGGTTCTCGTTGATAGAGGATGGGCTCTGTGACGATTGCGCCACTCCGATCCCATCGAATGAGCCGTGCATAATTCCCAACAATGAGAACGCTGAAGACATGCGTACGATACTGGGAGTCTAGTTGCAAGGCCGCGTATGCAGTGATCTGACCGGCTGTTGAGACCCCTTTGGGCGCTGTGTTCATAAGAGGGCTTGAAACGGATAGTTGTATGCCAGAGATACCGGTCAAGAAGGCATCTTCCTCTGCTTTGCGATTAAATTTGATATATATGTCACTGAAGGAGGAATCCGTGTAGGTGATGTTTGGGTACGCCCAGTCGTAAACTGTGCAGTCAGGCGAGAGAGAAACAGGGTACTTGGTGGTGGCCTTATCCGGAGAGCATGATGTATCGCTGATGTACAGATTCTTGAGGTGTGGTTGAATAATATCAATCTGGGGACTTCTCTTTAGTACCGAAAAATGTTTGAGAGGGACACAATTACTTACAAATAACTTGTACTGGGTGATCTCAGAGTCGGAAGAGGAAGCAGCGAGATTATCAAACATGCCCTCTTGGAAGCTTGAAGGTTGTGAACTTGGAAGGAAACTAGAGAGAAACTCTCGAGGTGGCATGGGGCCAAGAAAGAAAGGGGCCGTTTCGTCTGACATAACTGCGAGAATCTGGTCTCGCGTAAGGTGTTTTGTGTCCAGGTATCCAGTGGTCGAACTGTGAGTGTGGACTGGGGTCCCCAAGGGGGCGAGCGCATTAGCTGAGTTCAGGGGAGTGACCATGGCGAGGGACTGCTTAGTGAATCGTTGGGTGCTTTGTTGTGTGTTTACGGGGCTTAGCCACCTGGCAAGTCATGACTGGAGCTGTGACTGGAGCTGTGACTGGAGCTGAACAGAGCCAGAAACAGACCGAACCAAAAGGAGATTGAGTCAGGGCTCGGCTACATCTGGCTACACGTCAGCCGGCTCCGGCTCTCGGCTAAGCTGAGATTAGCCATAAGCCTCCGCAACACTACCACAATGCCTGTGGTCCATCCCATGGTTGCGCAAGGTGGGTGAGGCCCCAGCACAGTGTCTCAACATAGTGTGTGGGCATAACTCCACAGAGGCCACGTGAGCGGAGAGAACAATGGGCAGGGCCCATAACCTGATGAACTGAACAGGTATGGATGGTGTGACTCACATATGGAAGAGGTGAGTGAAGTGAGCAGCAAGGTGTCTTGTTAGGCAACGTCTGGGAGAGAGTTAGAAGAACTGCTCTACCAAGAGGTTACATGTATACTATTTATACAAAAGGAATGTGGTCTGTGCACACATTGTGTTTAGGACACGGGTGGCAAAAGACAATAAGTATTCCATAAAAGGAACAAAAGAAAGTCCCAGAAGGGAACAAAGATGTTCTAACAATAGAACAATAAGGTTAAGTAAAACAATAAGTAACCAGAGTACAATAAGATGTCCAGATTAGTCCAAGTCATTGTACTACATACAAATGAGAAAATAATAGGGTCCAGATAAATGATCTATGATCTAATCTAATGTCCTGTAATCTAATCTACTAGAGTCCATGCTCTTGTCCATTAGAGTCGCTAAGTGCACTTAGGTCACTTATCAACATTTCTTACTCATTCTCCCAGACATTGCCTAACAAGACACCTTGCTGCTCGCTTTACTCACCTCTTTCATATGTGAGTTACACCATCCATACCTGTGCTGTTCATCACCAATATAATGAGCTCCAAAGAGTGGGGAAGTAAACAACTTCACCACCAGCAGAAACCTCAGCCAAAGCCTTGGTGAAACAAACACGGTGACCTTACTGGTCGCCTGAGTGATGAATAGCAGGCTATGTGAAAGTGTGACTCACATAAGCAAAGAGCAAGGTGAGTAAGCAGCAGCAGGGTGTCTGTTAGGCACATCTGGAAGAGCAAGTAAGAGACTGCTCTAACAGGGTGTACAAGTGATATTACTTATACAAAATGAGTGTGGTCCGTGCATGCTATTGTCTAGGACACAGGTGCAAAGGACAATAAGAGTTCCATATACAGAACAAGAGAAAGTCCCAAAAGGGAACAAAAGATGTTCTACAATAGAACAATAAGATAGGTAAAATAATAAGTAACTGGAGTACAATAAGATGTTCGGATTAGTCCAAGTGCATTGTACTATGTACAATTGTGTAAATACAAGGGTCCAGATGTACTATTCAAGATGTAATCTATTGTCCCGTAATTCTAATCTAAGAGTCCATGCTCTAGTCCGATTGAGTCACTAAGTGCGCTTAGGTCACTTATCAACACCAAGAAGCCTGAAGGCTAAACCAAAAGGGCTGAGACTAAAGGACACCATGCACATTTGCACTGCATGGGCCCAGAACTGAGTAGTAACACAAACTGAGACAATACAAACCTTTGGAATAACATTCAACATATTTGGGACCCCATCTCAAGTTGAGGCAGACGTCCAGGTGGAACATTACATATATTTAACTGAAAAACACTGCTTTGCATGCAGTGTAAGCTAAGACTCTGTCAAATAAAACCTTGCTTGCATAGAGTGGATCTTTGTCACGGACAGTTTCGGGACTCATGGTAAAGTGTCACGTGGGTTGAAGGTACCGTGTGATTGCACCTTGTTATCTTTGGACTTGTCCAGGTTGGTCTGGACTGTTGTGTGACTCATAGACACCCTCAAGTTGTTTCAGAGCGGTGTCTTACTATACGTTTCAGATAGGTTTCAGATAGGTTTCATATGTGTTTTGGATTCAGACTCCGCCGTGTTTCAGATACATTAGTACGAGTCATTGTGACTCACAGCACGAGGCCGGGGCTGGCCTTACTATACTTAGACATGTTTCAGTTTCAGTCGCCGCTTAGATTACATGACCATTATGTATATAAGCTGCGCCGCAGTAGACATCGAACTTTAGGTTCGATTTCTTCAATCATACTCCACTCTTGTCTAGTCATCGACGATACCTCAGAACCAGCTTGCCTTTGGGATTATCCCAGGAAAGCCTCGCGTACTTCACTACGCCGAAAGAACTCCTCTACAATGCACCCCTTCCACCGGGCCGTGAGACTGTAGTACGAAACCACTTCTCCAGATCAGGTGCTGTCTGGGAATCGCTCCGCGCCTCTAAGGAAGAGTCACGCAGAAGAACCGCCGAACGGCGCACCACAGAATACGCTCAAGTCGAGCCGAACGAGCCCGAGTCTCGTTACAATCTTGCATGTGAGGGTTTTGCATACACTCATTAAGTAAGCTGGCACATGGCATGAGCAACTGATCTGCTTTATTCTTGGCTTTATTCATGTGTTGCTATTATTTAACAAATCTACTTTGTACTTGTTATGATCTGCAGAATTCAGGCCTTGCATATAACTTTGGCAAGCAAGGTGATCTGAGATAATCATGTAATAGCTTTGACCCACAAGATACTTCATCCTGTGTTACCCTTATAACACTGTCAGATTCATGCATGACAACCCACTTACTCAGCACTCAACCCTAAGGTTTATGGCTTACATAAAGGGGGCGCAACCTGGCACTGTTTGAGGGGGGCAGGATGGAGAACACAGGAAAAAGAATGTAGGGAACAGTCCATGTGACCTCAATTTAAGGTGCAAGTAGACATGTGATAATAATTCTCTGCAATATTGTCCAAACAAACTTGGTCTGAAGCACTGCAAGTGCAGATGCATTGCAGAATATTGGTGTAGGTTGAGAACTGAGGACCCATGATGTCACATAGCAGAATGAGTACAGATGTCAAGCAGGGGGAAGGGGCAACCAGACAAAGCTACATGAACAGTTTTTGAAGCCAAAAACCCGCCTCCGACCGGGCACATGAGTCTCCTGATCTCAATCATCACTCATCATAGCCTTTTTGAGCATTTCTTGCCAGTCCATCCCTAGCTTAGCTAAAGTCTTGCTACGAGCTAATGACAAAGTCAGGGGCGCTCAGGGGTGTGATACTGACAGCTCACCAAATACTTGCAAAACTTCCTTAAGCAGATCCCGCTTCCAATGACCAAGGAGCATGGGGTTCCAGTTGTCTTCCTTAACCATGCCAGGCCGCCTAAATTTCATCTCAATGGAAGTTCCGTGGATGAGGACGTGTACAGACCAGTATACAGGACCAAAGAGCTCTTTGATTAATTCCTCAGCCTTGCTCCTGAAGCCCTCATCGGCAATGTTCTTGGCGTACACTAGCAATGTTTGTTTGTATTCCGAGCTGCTGTCGAGGACACGCGCTGCATGCAGCTTGGTTTCGAGGTGACCAAGTGTTAGGGCGCTTGTCCACCATTGAGGGCGCTGAATATCGCCCGGAGGGGGAGGTATGCGTTCAGAAATGGCACTTTCGATTGACGCAATTACCGCCTGTTGCGCGTTGCTGTTGCGAGGTCGACTGGACCATGCATCGGACCCTTCGGCCCACCAAGGCTCGGATAACTTGACGAACGTGCAAAGGCTACTGTCATATGAGTATGTGATACCAGATGTCGTGCTCAGTATCGGACTGCCGTTAGGTCGCGCCATGAGGGACGTGAGAGTTACGTTCGTTCCGCAGGTAGAAGCATTCGGAGATGACAGCAGCGGGCGCACGGATACTGGCGCAAAGTTTGTACACAACTTCTTGACATTCCTGAGGAACATCATGAGTACCACGCGCGCACGGTCAAAAATGTACCAAACCAAGAGTATAATACGCCACCGGATGTAATCGCAACCAGAGTGAACTTGGCACTGGACAGAAAGCTCACAGTACCATCAAGGGTGAGAGCAGGCATGACCCTGGCAACATGTCAGGGGCTGAAGTGCGTGACACTAACCCTCATTACCTTCGACCAGTTGGAGAGTACACATTTAATGTACCATCCAGCAATCCAACTGCACAGAAGGCACTGGTGGCGACCAGGATGACAGCAGGAGAAGGAAGGTAGTCCAGCCAGCATACCGTTTTCCCGCTGACATAACTGATCTCGCTTTGATCTAATAGTTGCAGACGAAGTTAGCCCACAGCATGTAACTATTCTCTCCACGGAAAATTACCTCCGGTTTCGGCATTTTTGCACTCGAGTATGTCATCCCCGGCGTCCGCGACTTTCAATAACAAATAGCTGAGTGTCGGAGGCGCAGAAAGAACATTATTCCATGGGACCATGGTCTGTTCATCTGCGGGGCGTAGTATTTCTTTCACTGTATTTGGGATATCGTCTCTAATGCGGTCACCACCGAGAGTACGAGCCTTGGTAGGTCGGTCTTCAGTTTTATCGGGAGCCGAAAACTTGCGTTTTTCACCCTGGTTGCTAACAACCCCGAGAGAATCAATGGGGACCTCACCGAAGGATATGTGATCGGACAGACGGCGGTCTGGTGAATACACAGACATTGAAAATTCGGAGGCTTCTGGAACGGGATCCGAACCCATAATAGTAGGAACGGGACGCGCGCGAGAATGAGCATGACTGGGTGAACCATGATGAGATGCAAGAGCGCTGGGGGAATTCGAGCTTCCAAGGGGGCCGAAGAACGTCTGCTGAGCCCTCCTCTTCGTATTTCGTTTTGCGATCAGCGTATTGACGATCTCGTGCGCAGATCCCGTAGATGGGGTACCAAAGCCATTCAACCCCTGGTGGTGATGAGACGAGCGATTTGGTGAGGGTGGGGGCGTCATCCGTTGGCCGGAGGACGGCACTTGCACATTCGTATGCGACCAGCCCTCTGGCAGAGGAGGGAGGGTAAAACCAAACTTCTGCAGATATTGTTGTTGAACAGGATGTGGCGCAATACCTTCTAGTTCTTCAGAATCAAAACTGAATGCTGCGAGCGTACCGTCAGAGGATACAGCGTATAGCGTCAAGCCATCCCAGGACCTGTGCAACATGAACACTACCGAGATGTGAGACATGAGTGTCTTACCAGCTAAGGTCCATGATTTGTCGCTCGAAAACCTCTTTGGCTACGATTATTGGCCTAGCAGACTTGGTTTGCCAAATTGATACCGAGCGGTCATCAGCGCCAAGGGCGACGACAGAGCAAATGTTTGAAGTGGCGACTGGGGCTGCCGGGTTACGAAGGAATATGTGGGGGTTATATGCCTAAGATCGGGGTTTGAGTTTATTGCGACAGCAACCGTTGGGTGAATGGACACTTACGGCAACTTCCACGGTGTTCTCGTGCCCAACGAGACTAATTTCTGAGGTCCAGCTATTGCGAGCAATAACAGCAGCGATAAATACAAATCCCTTATTATTTGTGGCATTTGAAGCGGTTATATGAGCACCATCCGGCGACCAACTAGCCGCTAATGGTAATGAGTGCATCAGAAGGTGGAGGGGCGATAGATTCACCTGAGTCGTCGGAAAAAAGTACTCCCAGGGGAGTCCTCGAAAGGTTTGCGAACCTCAGCCTCGAGTTCCCAGTCCGTTGTGCGCCAAATTTTGACACTGCGATCATCAGATTGTGTTGCCAGAAACTCCCCTACTGGGTCCCAGCAAACACCCTTGACGAAACCGTGATGCTGATCGATTTTGCGAATTCGTTCTTTAAAGCAATCGATTGATGATGAAAAAAACAAAGTCATCATTGACTCGCAATGCAAAGTGGCGTACCGAGGGTGAATCCACTCCAAATCAAGACTTGAGAATCTAGGCCCACAGAGGCCAAGTACCGATCCTCAGGGGACCACGCAAGGTCGGTCACATCTTTAGGGCGCGGTGAGAACGGACTAAACTGAAAAAGTAAAAAAAAATCGTACCGCTCTCATGCCCAGGCAACCGCTTTAGAGGTTTCCAACCTTCAATATTGACTTCGTCGGAACCCCACACCTTGCCTCGAGCTGTACTGGGAAAAGTTTCTTTCAGCGAGGCCGAACAACAGGATAGCATGGATAACAAACGGGTCAAGGTCCCATATCATGACAATCTCGTCGTCACTTCCGCTAGCGAGCCACCTGCCAGAGTGAGCCCATCGGACGCACAACACGGGACCAGTGTGCATGGTTAGGGTGCATAAGGACTTTGGAGGTCGGTTAGACTGTTCCGCGATGCTGTTAAGGATCGGTTTGGTGCTCCATATCCTGATTTTCGCGTCAAGGCCACCAGTTGCGATGCGAGAGCCATCCGGGTGAACGTGGACCGAGAAGATGGACAAACGCTTGGATTGTTGGTCACTTTTACCAGAAGAGTCTTCAAATCGTGAATCACGCGAATAGAGTCAGGAGGGGAATGGCAAACCATTATGAACGACCCATGATGGTTTTGTAAATTTCATGACGACGCTTGTAACCTGAGCGTGGGACAGACCGCAAGGCGGGGGTCTTCACACGGCCTTCGCGTTCACACGGCCCGGTATTCCCGGCTACGGTATCGTACCCAACTCAACAGCGCTAAGCAATGACCAGTCTCATAGCCATTCTTGATCTTAAAGGAAAACCTTTAATCCAGCGCTCTTATCGTGATGATGTTCCCTCATCATGCATTGAACGTTTTCTTCCCTTGGTTCTCGAGATCGAAGAGGAGGGTCAACAAGTAACGCCTTGTTTCTCTAATCAAGGAGTCAACTACATGCATATCCGCCATTCAAACCTGTATCGTGAGTGACTGTCCACCAGAATGTGCCCTTACATCATGACTCCGATACCCAGTTCTCGCTCTGTCGAGGAGGAACACCAATGCGGCGGAGATCATTCTATTTTTACATCGCCTATCTCAAGTTTTGGTCGAGTACTTCAAAGAACTAGAAGAAGAGTCAATTCGCGACAACTTTGTCATTATCTATGAACTTCTCGACGAGATGATGGACTTTGGCTACCCTCAAACAACGGAGAGTAAAATATTACAAGAGTTAGTCATCTCAATAATTAGGTGGTTGTGCGCGAATCGCCCACTTTGGTGTCACACTAGGTACATCACCCAAGAGTCTCACAAGCTCGAAATTCAGGTTCGACCGCCAATGGCGGTTACAAATGCGGTTTCTTGGCGTTCTGAGGGGATCAGGTACCGTAAAAACGAGGTGTTTTTGGATGTCATTGAAAGCGTAAACCTGCTGGTGCGTAAGATTCAAACTCGCTCAATGGCTTGCAGTTCCAAATGTACAGCTAGGTCAACGCCAACGGAAATGTCGTGCGCTCAGAAATTCTCGGAGCTGTCAAGATGAAGTGCTATTTATCTGGGATGCCTGAACTAAGACTCGGTTTGAACGATAAGGTCATGTTCGAGACTACTGGGCGAAGTGAGTCATCCACTTATGCCCGCCCTTCTCCCTTGGAAACGTACACACGCAGCATCTCGTGGAAAGTCGATAGAGCTTGAGGATGTCAAGTTCCATCAGTGCGTGCGTTTGTCCCGCTTCGAAAACGATAGAACGATATCGTTCATCCCCCCGGACGGAGAATTTGAATTAATGTCATACCGCCTTTCGCAAGCGGTCAAGCCACTGATATGGGTCGAAGCCGCCGTGGAGCATCACAAAGGAAGCAGGGTTGAATATATGGTGAAGTGCCGAGCCCAGTTCAAGCGCCGAAGCACAGCGAACAACGTGGAGATATATGTCCCCGTTCCGGATGACGCTGACACCCCCAAATTCCGTGTATGATTCCAGTGTTCCGGTTCTGAATCACCCCCATTGACAGGCACCCCAGGCGTCAACTGGTTCAGTTCAGTATGCTCCCGATAAATCGGCTTTTGTCTGGAAGATTAAGCAGCTCGGCGGCGGTCGCGACTTTTTAATGCGCGCACACTTTGGGCTACCGAGCGTAAAATCAGGTACATAGCCCCTCGGAAGAAACATCGTGGTGACACGATCCTGATGGGTGCCAATTTTCAGAGCAGGACGTTGAGAAGCGAGCTCCAATCACCGTTAAATTTGAAATACCATATTTCACGGTGTCTGGGATTCAAGTTCGCTATCTGAAGGTTGTGGAAAAGAGTGGCTACCAGGCTCTACCTTGGGTGCGGTACATTACTCAGAACGGGGATGATTATAGGTGTGTACGCAAAGAACGCATGTCGCGTCTAACTGACACATGTCACCAAGCTTGCGAACCGCACTCGATAAAGGCAGCGCTCCCATCGTTCCAATGTAATATTACAGTAGTAGTCACACGAGAAAGGGCAGAAGTCCTCACGCAGCCTCTGCTGTCACACGATGGTGTCAACGCACGCCACTCCCCATTACCTGGCTGAAGCTGATTAGATGCACCCCACTTGGCTTGCCGCACACGAATATGAGAGGTGATAATAATATGGCAGTTTTGAACCGATGCGGTGCTTGGTAAATAACAGCGTAAGGAAAACTTTTGCAATGTATCCATAAAGGGCAAACACGACACATAGTACCAGTCGAGCGTTGTCCGAACAAAGCGCAGTATGGGCTCGCCTATGGAGACACGGTACTCTCGAAGCCGGATATGCAGCCGGATTTCTTTGAAACGACATTCCGTCAATGACGGGTGGGCTTCTTCCCTGTACAATAGATGAGATAGAAAGACAAAAGGCAGACTGAAAAGAGAGACTGCACCATCGACAAACATGTTCCTGGTAGCGGCTGGAAGAGTGGCAGTCATGCCATCAAGGCCTCTAGTTAGCCGGACCTGACACCCAAGCCTACTTGTCTCAGAGAGGCCAAAAGCCATATCTAGCATGTCATTCTCGTCATCTTCAGGCTCCGGAAGAAGGTCGTAATGCTCCGGAGAGAGGACAACGTGGCACGTAGAGCAGGCAACAGAGCCTTCGCAAGCACCTGCCACGTGCGTGGTGTCATGAAAGGCAAGCCTACTCAAAAATGATAAAATGGTACCTTCGAGATCAATGTCGTGTTCGTGAGCTATGGAAAGGATGTCATCTCCTTCACTGGCTTCCACGGTCTTAATAAGCTGTCCCTTGGAATCGCGAAAATGTAATTTGATGCTAACGGAGATTTAAGTGTGTAAGAAGAGAATAAGGTCGTCGAACGTACCCAGTTCCGGGTTTTGGTCGGGAGATATTCCCATGGGGGATTGCTGTTGTGTGAATTAGGAGGTCACGCGAAAGGAACGCAGGTAGAAAACAACCTCACGAGAACTAGAACGAAATGTGCGAATGGGTACAAAGGCAGCGTAGAAATGGCCATTAAATAGACGGCGTGCAGAGAGCCTCTGCCATGCCAGCGACATGTGGGAGTCAGTTGTTGGTGTGATGACGGCCCGGTGAGCCGCGATGATTTGATTATTTAGGACTCACTCGCAGCACACACACACATGGCCTCTACTAGTGGTGTCACCCAGGTGCGTCGACCTCTCCTCCCTGATTTACAGATACCTCTGACTATCGATCTTTCTGCAACCAAGCTCTCACGCCCACCAAGCCCTTCTCGTCATCTTCCCACAGAAATCCTTTTGCACATATTCGCCTTCTGTGTGGCGCCTGACGAGTCTAACAACGAGGCCTTCACCGCACTCCACATCGTTCGTATCAGTCATGTCTGCCATGTGTGGCGCGAAATCTCTCTCGCCTATCCGCCATTCTGGTCGAACATCGCCTTTAAGACACCTTTTCTGGCGACCACGATGATTGAACGCTCCAAACCGACGCCAATCGTGATTCGAGCCAATCTAACCCCAGGGGGTGGTCAATTTGATGATACTTCATATCGCATAAGATGCATGTTCAAAGCCGTCTCACGTGCCTTACGGAGCTCAGATCGCGCAAAGGAAATTGACCTTCGGAGTGGTCCATCCAAGCATCTGACAAAAGCATTCGATGATATACGCCCTACGACTTCTCAGCTCGAATACCTCTCCTTGCGCGGTTATGGTGACAACCTCCGGTCCACAGTCTTCGACGTTCCTGGCTCCATCTTCTCTCATTGTCTATTCCCTCTTCAAACGCTCATCCTCGAACGTTGCCATGTCATTCCTTCAGCCCTTTCCCCCCACTGTACGCACCTTACTCATCTGGAGTTGCGTTCCGTGACTGCTTTCAGTATCGGAGATATCGTCAATATTTTCCGGCTTGCATCGTCCTCGTTACAGTCTATTGTTCTCGACTCCGTCCCCCTCCATGCAGGGGTGGTCGAAGAAACCTCGCAGATCATTTTACCCCACCTCTCTCTCCTACACCTCAATGCAATTCATGGAGACTCACATGCTCATAATGTTTTTTTTCTACTGCATTTCATTGTTATTCCCCCAACTGCGTCCCTCATCATCCAATTCCTCATCTTCGGCTCAACACGGCAGATACCTGTCCCTATAATTAATACTCTTGCCCGTCACTTCTCTGCAGGTGAACCAATCCGCAGTCTTATCGTCTTCCAGGCAAATCTTCACAAGCGGCGCGGCCTACGAATACGGGGTTGGACGAGAGCTACTTTACCCCGTTTCTTTTACGCAGATGATGCCCCTTCGCCGAACATCGACGTCCATTTTGTGTGGGAAGAAGAGGACGATAACAGCCTCATTGAACGAATCCTACCCGAATTTGCCACTGTCGGCCCGCTTCACGCAGTGCAAACGCTCACCATTGCCCGCGTGTCAGTACTATCCGTTGCCGCTATGGACGTTCTTCTCCTCATGCTACCCTCCGTGAGGGAAGTCTGTGTCCACGGCTCTGTAGCTCTACGAGCCCTATACGGACTGGAGCTCAATGGGAGTGCAGTCAATCGCGCCCCCCCGCTCGCGCGGCTGCGTGAGCTGCGAAGCCTAACTATCCATGAAGCCTCCTTCCGGAATGGGGAGACACAGGATGTCAGTCTGCGCGCTCTTTGCGATCGCCTCGACGAATTATCCGCGAGAGGCTATGGGGTCACCGAGCTTATCGTGTGCTACTCTGATGCATCGCGCCAAGACATGGAGGAACTGGCAAAGCATGTCCGCGAATTCCTTTGGGACGGTTCTATGAACGGTACGAGCGGCGTTCCCCTTCCTCCACAGTTGGATTTGGCCCTTTCGAGCAGTCGGCTTTGAAGACGCAGACAACTTAGTGATACGAAAAACTGCTACTTGAAATTACACGCCTCAATCATCAGGGACTCATCACAGATTCATTCTTCGAGTTACGAAATGAATTATGGTGAGATGAGGGTAGTAGATACACTGTCACATCGACTGACCAGAGATAACGTTCAAAACCAAATAAAATCGAAAGCTGTACCGAAAGCAGCGACCCACAAGTGAGAAAAGAGTTCGATGTAAGGGAGTGCCAGAGAATAAATAAAGTACTACCGAAAAAATACACACGCGCGGGCCATACAAGTGGTGATTACTAGGCGCAGCAGCAAAGAAAGCTCGAACGCACTTGAAATAAGTTACAAAATTATGTGACTGTAGCATGGATGGGAATACAGTCCCGGTAAGACTGGTTTGCGGGTTGAAAAAATGCGGCATCCGGGGAAGTGTCAGCGATGACGCCCCCCGGGGAACGCAACTCTCTAGAGGAGAGCGATCGAGTCATGCCATCCCAGTGACTTGAACGTAATCACAAGGACAGAATGGCACGATTAGGGTATAGGTCAAGGTGGGTGGGCGAATGACGACGTAAATGGCATCCCAAATGGACAAAGGAGACATAGTCGGTGCATCCATAGTGCTGATTGGAGGCACTACTCGAACGTGCTGTAAAAGTAGAAGCATGATATTTCTGGCCTTCGGAGACGGCGTCTTCCCTAAGACCGGCGATCGAGGAAGAGGAAAAGACGTCACAAGGACCCTGGGCTGTCTAAGCCATGGCAACGACATGCGTTGGTCCCTGTGACGGCGCCGGGGGGACGGCGCGTGGCCAAGAAACACAGAGCATGCCATCTGCCAGCGATGCATTTATGTCTTTCACCTGGATTGAGTCGAGTCAGTGTGAGTATCGTGGGAGCCCCGCGCAGGGCGCAGCCTGAGAAGCATACCTCAAGTCCTGCAGGCACGTTGATCGTGCGCTCAAATCTGCCGTATTTGAGTTCTTTCACGGGATAGACAGGAAGAGCGGGGTCTGTGTTGGACAGAAATGGAGGCGGGGGGCGGTGACCGGAGATGGTGAGACGACCATCATGAGTCAGATGAACGCCTATCTCCTCTTTCTTGAGACCCGGAAGCTCGAACGTAGCGGTAGCAAAGTGAGACTGAGGCTGATCGCATATTTCCACGCTGGGAGAATGTAAGAAAGGACGGCACGACGAGAAACGTTGCAAAACGCACCGGGGACGCATGGGCTCCTGAGACGTATTCCCATCCTGAGCAGTGGCTAACCTCCGGCGGTGAGCGAGGACAAGGTGGACATATCTCGTTGCAAGAGCACGGTCGAGGGAACGGTAGCGGTCGGTTGGAGAATTCTTTGAAGGGCGTACATGGTGCTTGTTCATGGCGAGCGATGTTTTGACGGTCATGGAAATGGAGGAATGGAGGTGGCGGGTCAAAGGGATTATATTTATACTTCGCGACCCACAGAGTGCCGTGTGGCAGTGGCAGTGGTGGCGACGGCACAAGAGTCAACCGACTCGTCAAGGGACGGCCGACTCGTCGACGGCCGACCACCGGAATCGCGATCGCATCGGCGTGACTCATCACCGGATCCCGAATGAGTCATCGCCTCTTCGGCTTGTCCCGTTCCCGTCCCGGTCATTCTTCCCTCTCAACGCAATGAGCAAGGTCGTCTTCGGTAATTCAGCACACCCATCCTTTCGTTGGCACAAGCTCATCATCTCACAGTCGGGAATGTTCCTTACAATATGGGAGAAGTCCGTTCGTTTGATTCTCTCTTCGTCTTCAATAGATGACATTTCGTTACAAGGAACAACTCATTGACGTTTTCAAGTCCGTCGGTCAGGTAGTTGGCTTTAGGCATGCTTTGTCATCTTCATCCCCAAAGTCTTACTCATCTCTCCTCGAAAGACTGGTATTTGATAGGGAGACAGGGAAACCCAGGGGTTATGGCTTTTGCGAGTTCGCGGGTACGTGTCCGTCCACCATTCTTCCGTGCAATTGATTACATCCCCCCGCAGATCACGAGACCGCCCTATCTGCTGTCCGAAATCTCAATAATGTGGATGTCGGAGGTAGACCCCTCAGAATCGACCTTGCCGATTCCGACCCTTTTCTCGAGGGTAAGACAACCGTACGTGGAGAGCTCATGGATGGTGGTGAAACTCGCGCCCAGTGGCGCGAACGTGAGAACTCCAAAAGAGACACGGACGGCCCCAACAAGGACAACACCTTCCTCCGCAGCCTTCCTCAGGGCGTCCCCGTTCCTCCCGGAACGTCCGCCTTGGACATGATTAGCCAGACGCTTGCCACGATGAATCCTGCTCAGTTGGTAGAAGTCTTGGCCCAATTCAAAGTGCGTCATAGTGTTCATTCACCCCATCTCTGAACCTGTTGACATTGTAACAGGCTTTCGTGATCACACATCCGGATCAAGCGCGAGCTTTGCTCGTGGCACATCCTCAGCTCGCGTACGCTCTCTTTCAGGCTCTACTTCTTAACAAGATCGTCGACCCCGCGATTCTCCAGGTACGACATTTTTTTTTGAACTCGCCTCGCCCCATCACCATCCTGCTCAACCTCTTTATTTAGCGCATGCTTGCAGCCACGAATCCAGGCCACCCTGTTAGTGCCCCCACTCCGACTCCTGCACCCGCACCGTATCTGGCACCACCACCTTCGACAATACCGCAGCTCACTCAAACTGGCATGCACCCACCGTACCACGGGGCTCCATCCCCGCAGCTTCCGCCATCCTTCTATCCTCCACAAATCCCAGGGCACTCTTCACCCGCAACAGCAGCAGCAGCACAGCAGCAGCAGCAACAGCAACAGCAGCAACAGCAGCAACAGCAGCAACAGCAGCAACAGCAGCAACAGCAGCAACAGCAGCAACAGCAGCACATGGCATATTATGGCGTTTCACAGTTGCCACCGCAATCTCAGCCGCAACCGCCGCCTCCTGCAGCACCAGTGGCTGCTATCGACAACATTGACCCATCGCAGAAGGTACTTATTCATTTTACCACCCAAAATGTGAGCTAAGCGAGTCAAGGCAATGCTGCTTCAAGTCCTCCGTCTTACACAAGAGCAAATTAACCAACTCCCACCTGCGGAGAGGGACGCTATCCTCGCTCTCGCAAGTGATTCCGCCACTATACATCTATTTTCTGCTGACGAGTACCCTTTATAGCGATCCCAGCTTGGTAACCTTGCATGATCGAAAGTTGGACGATTACTTATCCCATCAACCATTTCTGTTGCACGCTCAATACACACCGTCTGAACATCCCTTATAACCATGAATGAATGATCATTACTTGCACCACCCATTATTGTTTTAGCTGTGCCCTTGAAAATCCTCTTGCCCACATCTACTCCGGCAACACATTCTGCAAGCTCTTACTCGTTTTCAGTCTGACCAGCTTATCGATAATGACGTCCAGTGGCACCATTGCCGTCTTGGCCTTGGTTCCAACGTCGTCCCGATTGCGGACGTTGACTGAGCGACTATCTAGCTCTTCTTGACCCACCACTATATGGTAGGAATCAAGATGTGACGTCCCAAACGTTCGGTTGTCCCGGCATGGTGTTGCAGAAGATGAACGCGCGTTTAAATAAGAAAGATGAGTAACGCATGAGAATCGAGTAATACGGGACGCACCTAGGATAAAGTTATATTGTGCAATCTCGCCGTTTCGAATCTTTTTTGGCAGCGTATCTGCTCCGTTATCGACATCGGCAAAAAGAGCGTTCTCAGTCAACTTGGCCCCAACCTCAGACGCGTACTCTTTCTACAAAGTGAAGGGTATGACAGGCTCAATTGTATAAACGAGAAATTCGCCAGACACTCACGTAGGGGACAGCGACAGGGATGACGAGAACTTGTCTGGGGGAGAGCCAAAACGGCCTTTACAGGACGACATTCGTTATTCCGGACTGCGTCTGGGTGCAAGCAACTCACCATTTTCCAGCGAAGTGCTCAGTAATTATTGCAATAAAGCGCTCCATGCTTCCCAAAATGGCCCGATGGATGATGACTGGGCGACTGGGTTGCTTATCGGGGTTGACTGCCTCTTCTGCAGAACGGTATTTCAAATTGAATCGTTCTGGTAGTTGGAAGTCGAGTTGAATCGTCGCGCATTGAAATGACCGGCGGAGGGCGTCACGGATCGTAATGTCGATTTTGGGACCATAGAAGGCACCATCCCCAGGATTGAGTTCCCACTTGCCCGGGTACCCCTCATCTAGGGCTTTACTAAGTTGCTGCACAATATTGGTGTCAGCTGGTGAGGGCCAGAAAAGAGCCGAACCGATTCTGCAGCATTCCATGTTTCGATAGAGCCAAGATATTTCTCTGGCCGGGTGGAAAGCTCCAGAGAGAATTCAAAGCCAAAGAGACCGTAAGTATGTTGCATGAAATCGAACAGAGCGTGGATTTCTTCCTCGATCTGCTCGACGCGTTTAGTGAAAGAAACGAGTAGTGGTGTCGAAGCATACCTGGTCAGGCATGCAGAACACATGCGTGTCATCTTGGACAAAACGACGCACTCTGGTCAGACCAGTCAGTGCACCGCTTGCCTCATTTCTATGGATGATGCCAAATTCGGCCATTCGTATGGGCAGTTCTTTGTAGCTACGATCACGGGAATCGAAGATCACACAGTGACCAGGACAATTCATGGGTTTGAGGGCCCATTTTTCTTTCTCAATATCCAACGTGAACATGTCATCCTTGTAATTCTGCCAGTGCCCGGACGTTTCCCAGAGCTTGACGTTGAACATGTTGGGGGAGATCACTGAAAAGTAAAGTAAGATACTTGATTGGAGAAGGGTAGCATATCGCGCCTTCTTGGTATCCTCGCTTGTAGTACTCTCCCTGAAACATCCGCTTAGTAAAGTCACGCTGGCAGATGCATACTTTTTCGTACCCGAAGCATTTCCAAGAGGGTATTGTAAATACGCGTCCCATGAGGGAGCCAAAAGGCGTTGCCAGGACTCAGATCATTGAAGAAGAAGAGCTCTTGCTCCTGTACACGGTGGTAAGACGGTGTTTCCGATCTAGTCTCAAAGTGTGTACCTTTCCAATTTTACGATGGTCACGCTTGGCTGCCTCAGCCAAGAACGTCTTGTATTCACTCATTTGCTTCTTGTCGGGGAAGGAGACACCGTATACACGTTGTAAAGAATCGTTGTTCGAGTCTCCAAGGAAATAAGAAGCAGAGTTCTGGAACAGAGATGATTTTGAAGCACGAATAAGACATCACAGCCACGAACCTTGGTGACCATAAACGCCTTGATTTTACCAGTGTGGGGAATGTGGGGTCCGACGCACAAGTCTACCATGGGTCCGCAACGATACACAGTAGTAGATGTACCATCAGGAACTTTAGTCTCAATGAGATACTTCTTATACTTATTATACTGGAATGCAAGATCATCGGATATGCCAGAGCGTGGAGTCTTTGTGCTCACATAAAATATCTGTAATAACTGTTCCTTTGATACGACCAGACGCTGAAACTTCTGCCGATCTTTAATGGCACTTTCGGCGATCTTCTCAAGTAGGGGATAGTCTGCGTTCGTCACCACTCTGAGGAGTTACACATAAGAATTGGAGGCGGGGAGGAGAGAGTGAGGAGCATTACCTGTCCTTGATTGCCATTTCATAAAAAAACCCGTCGTCTGTCGGTGGACCAAGACATAGATGGCATCCATAATGTTTTTCGGTGGCTTCCCCTAGTACGTGTGCAGAAGAGTGCCAAAATACCCTCTTCCCTGATTGGGAAGGGTTGATTTAGAGAGCGGGTTTGAAAGGGTTGCCGACAAACCTTCTGGGTGCTCAAAGTCAAGCAACTCTAGCTTTACGGACTGTTCGAGAGGTCGTTCGAGGTCCCATAGTTCACCATCCACCTACACGGTGGTGCTCAGGGTCCAATACGTGCGCCCCTATATCTCAAGCCGGGTACCTTTGCAATCACAAGTTTTTCGGACAGGCTTTTGGAAATCTCCTTGGCAACATCCAATGGGCTGGTCTCCCAACTTGTGCCGTTGCGCTCGGCACCATCAGGCAAAGTGATGACGATGTCCTGGCGTGGTTTCGCTAGCCACAATGAGCCTCGCCCCACAAGGCAGTCACCAACGCACGAACCTCGTACGAGCGCATCGTATTCCGCCTTCAGCTCATCGAAGATCTTAATGCGGTGGTCAAAGAAATCGGGGGGCGGTTGAAGCTGATGAGAGACGCGATGAGACGTTGGCAAGCGGTTACAAGGGGACCACGTACTTCCAAAGGATACTGGGACGCGAGTTCCGCTTTTGGCTTCTGGGGTTTAGATGCATTCCCGGTACGCTGGCCCACAGTCTGGGCGGGGCCAGAGGAGTGAGATAAGAGTTGTTGAGCCATGGTGGGTAATCGTCGAAGATAACGTAGTTTTTGTTGCCACCGAAGTAACATTCCACTGACTCGCTCTGAGTCACGCGCTCACGACTACATGCTGGCTCTCGGCAATACCCGTTTGTAATCTAATCTAATCCGTGCCATCAACCCGCCAAACCTTGATGTTACCTCCCCGATCCCCACTAACTATCCCGCATCGGAACGGCGAATCAATACAAGCCAATGCCGTGATTGTATCTTGGTGCGGCCTTAGTAAACTTTGCTGACTGTTGCTTAGTAGCATCATCCGTTGCGGAGGCCGGTTCTGCTGGCTACTGGCTTGCGAAGAGATTAACCACGTCTCAACGTGACTCGTGATAGAATTGCCAGAAGTAGTAGAGCTATCCCCCAATACCATCAGATTAGTGGGTCAAATGCGCGTTTTCGGAGGAAGAGTACCTGTAATTTGGCTTCTCATTTTCCAATTCCGCCCCACTGAGAATAGTCGTCCGTTCCACCTTTCCGATGTCCCAAAGCGTGAGTTTCCGATCCGCCGAACCGCTCACCATGAATCCCCGCCCTCCTGTTGGATGTCCCTCTAAATTCAAAGACGACCCTGCGGATCGATGAACAGTTGAATGGCCACCGAACTCCAGCCCGGCCACAAGAGCACGGATATCCAGAGAAAGCCCACTCTGCACGGACTCTCTAGGAAGCGCCTCTGCAGATGGATGGCGCGTCCCTTGAGGGCCTGCGCCTATGCTGTGTTGCCTTGCACGAACGAGTGTAGCAATAGCCGCGGCAGCGCTTGGCTCCGTCGTGCCACCAGAAGGATCTTGAGGCTCATCTAGGACATCCGAAGCCTTGGAAACCATTCTGGTGCCATATATCTCCACTAGTTTGGTTGTTTCAATGTCCCATACTTCCATAAGGGTGGATGGGTCATTCTCAGAGGACGATCGCGTTGCCTCCACCGCCACAATGATCCACCGCCCCTTTCCACGGTTAGGATGAACAGCACATTGGTGAATGCGAGAAGGCCCGGTGGTGGCAGTGGCAGTCTTCCAAGCCTTTATCATCAGGCCGAAACGTATGTCCCACAACGTCAGGACACCAGAAGCCGTCCCAGTAACAACCCAGGCACGCCTTCTGTCCAGACACATGGATGTAATGGGACCGCTATGACTTGGATGCTCCATCGACAGCAGAACTCGCATCGTCCGCAGATCCAAAAGACATATCGCCGAATGGGTGGTTGCATACACAAGGCTGGAAGTCGATTCTAAAACGAGTCAATTTTGTTACGGGAGAGGGAAGAAAAAGGGGCACACCAGAGTCATAATGAGTCATGCAAGTGATGTATTCCCCAGAACGAGACGTTCGATGCTCGCGAATGGTATGTATCTTGGTGTATCGCGGAAGGGGGCCGCTCTGGCTGACATGCACACGAACTACATGGAGACTTCCATCATCGGCAGCAGAAGCAAAACAATGCACGCCTTCTAGCATACAGACAGCCTTAATCTTCGCATGTTGCTGTGTGTATGTAAATCGTGGCTTGCTCGTGACGTTGCGTTCTAAGCGTGCAGTATCCCAAACCTTTACGGTCTTGTCGTCCGAGGATGAGACAAAAAATACATGGTCTGGTGACACGGCAAGGGCAGTAACCGCATCGCTGTGAGAGCTCAACTGGGCTATAAGCGTTGCCTCGAGCCGGCGAGCGGTGCCATCTCGAGGAGTGAAACTTTGCCGGATAGGATTACGCCGACGTATAGGGCCCTCGTGGACTCGGGGCCCAAAATCGTGCTGATATTCTCGGTTGCTGTCCAGATAAAGGTGTTCTAGAAGATTGTTGACACCAGCTTCGTGGCCATCTGCTCAACTATTCAGCTCTCAGTGTATTAGTTGGAGTCGTTGTTCGCTAACCGTAGGTGGATATTGGGGCCAATGACGAAGGTCGCTGCCAATGTTGTCCCAAAATAGTCCCGGCAGTGGAAACTGGGGAAGTCCTGCCAGAACGCTCCGGGGAACCTTCGGGCCGCATTTTAGAAGTGGGTTCCAGGTGACCGGTTGCATTAGCTTTCGATGACCCGATGGCCGGTGCTGCTTTCTGGCCATCGCCGCCACCGACATGGAAGCGATGCATCGCGCGGTTCAAGGGCGGGATTGGACCAGACACCACAGAGTCCGTAGGACTTCCAGGCCTGTCGGACACCTCTGGTAGGTCACCTAATCTAGGACCAGCGGGTTGTGCAGGACTCGAGACAGACATTGACGGGGGACGATGGGAGAAAGGGGGGGGGAGAGAGGCTCCAGAACCGTTGATTGCAGTTAGCCTCCGACGCAGGTCTTCAAACGGCGCGCCGCTGAATCCGTAATCAATGCTAGATGGACGCGACAAACGGGAGGTATCAGTGTTGGGTGACCGAGGATAGTCGAAGGAGTAATGACGAGAGCTTGGGAGCAACCGTGGCGTGCGAGAAGTCATGTCAGTCGCACGAGTTCTCAGAAAAACGGTTTGCGGGACGACTTTGAGCTTTTGTAGCTCGACATGGGCCGTTGACTTTAAAATCTCTGAATCTTCGTCACTCTTTTGGCGCAGAGCATAGCTACAAAATATTATGCGACGTGCGATGTAGCATAGAATTCGGACAGACCTTGAGATGGCATTGGCGAGTTTTAGGATGTAATCGCGCATCGACACGAGCTTCATCTCCTCTGTCGATGTCATACCAAGTTGGCGCAACTTAGCTAGCTGGCTTTCGTCCCTAGATGCGATCTGCTTAGCGCTCATTTGTGTGACCCAGTTGGTTGTACGTACTCATCGGTCTTGACTCGTGTGGTCGATGCTTTCCTGATTGCGCCAACGCTGTCCTGTGGTGATTCAAGCTTTGTAAACTTTCGATAACCTCTCCAAAAATGCGTTTTATCCGCCTTCATTGCCCATTGGACTGCGGCGTCAAAAATCCGTCTTTCTAGCTGTGGGACGTGGTGAGTATGTCATACTTAAAGTATGAGACAACGGACAGGTGGCTTCAGTGCAGTCAATAAGCTAAACTCATCAACGTCGCGCACATCACAACGAAGAAAATGTCTGAGAGATGGGTAGAGGATCCCCCAGACGTCGCTGGCTGGGAGATGCTTTGCTGCCGAGGCAATAAATGCCGTTGCACCTAGGCAGGAAAATGTCAATTTAGTCTTCAGTAACAAGTTTGGAAGTACCTTGCCGTATCCAAACATTGGGGTGGTAAAGAAAACCCAAATTTGCACTCATAAGCTCCCATATCCGCATCTTCTGAAAGAGTCCCAGTTCACACAAACTAGTCAATGCGGCCAGTACTCGAGCAACAACACTTTCTTCGACATCTGGAAGCGAGTTCGATCGTGAGTAGCAAAAAAAATAAGAAGAAAAAATGGTGCCAACCCGACAATGCTTGAATCATCAACGGCAATATGTACTCTTCCAGGCTCCTTCCACCGGCACATGCTGCCACGTCAACTATGGCATCGAAAAAGGCATATCGAATAAGCCAGTCTCGGTCGTTGAGGTACGTGATCATATGGCTTAGCAGGATATCGTTTGTACGCTGTCGCCCCAGGAAGATGCACATGGACGAAACATCGTGCAAGACAGCGCGCTTCACGACGCTGGATGGATCGACAAGTAGCGTTGTAAGATGCTCTTGGATAGAGTTCTGCAGGTCTTGCAGGGCCGTGTCGTATGAAACCTGATCGCGGTAAGGCCGACAGCCAGGAATCTCACGATGAACGGGCTTACTTCAAACTGAGCTTCATCGTATTCGACAGCGTCCGCGGCAACCTTGAACGTCCCATGCGCTTTAAGGGCTTGGCCCATTTCCAAATACCGGACTGCTACATCCGCAAGGGGGACGATGCATTGCGCATATAAGGAACGCACAGATATCTCAAGGTCGTGAACTAGTGGGTGGATGTTAGGAATAATATACTCGGGGAAAATCGATGCGTTAGCAGGCGCTATGACGTTCACGAGTGAGAGCTTGTAGACAGTTAGTTCGTTGTAACAGCTTTGATATGAAGGTGCTCACCACTTGCAATAGCGTCCTCAGCGCGGCGGCACGAACCACCGCTGCGTCATCACGCAGGAGATCAACAATGTACGGTACCAGCCGGTCAAGTTTTGCCTCGTCTGTGAGATGCATAGACAGGGCAAGAAATACATCTAATGCTCGCAGCTTGCTCGATGGTTGCGAGCAATTCCGAACGTTGGTGCAGACAAGAGCGAGGATAATAAGAGCAGGTCCATCTATAAGCCATTAAACCGCCGACAAGGCGAAGATCAACAAAGGCTACCTTCTGTTGTTGCACTGGGCCTTGGCTTCTTTAGTCGAAAGAGCTTTGAATCCCTGTTTGGTATGCACAATTCTACGGGAAGGATGTCCTAAGAGATGTCTAATTCTCAAAGTGTTTCCCGGTCAATTCGAAATGACCAACCTGGAGCGGCTTCCCTGGAGTCTCCGCGGGCCCATATTCAACTCGAACGTCCGATACTGTGTCCTCGCTGCTATCTTCGACGAGGTATGGCTCCACACTTTCGTAGTCAGCCCAAATCTTCTCCATTTTGTGATCCGCGTCTCTGGGCACCGCAGCTTCGGGTACTTTCGCGTCTACCGTGAGTATAGGCGTCACGGTACCACCTTTCACTGTGGGAGTGGCAGTAGAAGAGGTTGCTGGCGTCAAGATCTCTGGGGAGGCTGCCATGGTGGGTACAGGGACTGAGAGTGTTGTCGCGGGTAGTTCATTGATAGATGAAACATAACCATGCAGGAAAGAATAGAAAACCTCCGGGAAAACGGTGCCGCGGACACTGTGCAGTAACGTATCGAAAGGAGGGCGCGCAGAGGGGTTGAGGGCAATCATGTCCTTGATGAGGTCCTAAAGAAAAAGTTAAAGCACAACAAACTCCGTGTTTCCACGTGTGGCTCACGCGAACGCCAACATCTTCGACCGAGGCGAGAAGACCATCGGTGTTTAGCTCTCCTTCACGATACTTGAAGAGTTGACTGAGCGTGAACAAAGGCGCACCCTCCCTAAAAAGCTCTGCAATTACGCATCCAGCGCTAAAGACATCCATAGCCTCCGTCACCCGACCATCTTTATTCTCCCGATCAGCAAGTGGTAATGCACCATCCAGACGAGCACCCGATGCGAAGAAACGCTCGGGAGCAATGTAACATGAACGTCGGCCCGAAGTGTCAAAATAGAATGCAAAGTCGGATGGATCATCCAGTGGAAGGTGAGTAGGCTTGTGCGAGGCAAAGTCGGTAAGATAGATCCAGTTCCAAGATGTGACTAGGATATTCTCTGACTTGACGTCGCCATGAGGAATTTTGTGAGCGCGAGCGTCTCGCAGAGCATTCAGAAGCTGAAATGCTATCCACTTCTTCTCTATTGTACTCAGAAACGGGCGGGTGCTGTGGGATAGAAGTCGGGGTTTTGGACACGCGGGAATTTAAGTTGCACTACTCACCTAATACGGTCATAAAGATTGCTCGCAACCCATTGACGGATAAGATACCCGGCCTTATCAGAGTCTATGAATGTCTGGTAGCTGTATACGTTAGGAATGTCGAGCAAGGCTTCTCGCTCAACTAGCTCAACTGTCAACCAAACACCAGCGCGGCACGCCAACATGCCACCCACCTTTGAGCCTCCTCTGATACGTCTGTAAACTAGCCCCTAGGTCAGGTTTGATGTATATCTTCACGACTACAAGGCCATTTCGGTGTCGACAACGGACCGTCTTCAGAAACCGCGAAGTGCCGAGACTCAAATTATATCGTTACACGGCACCACATACCAATTCACGGGAGTCACATACCTCTTTTCATAGACGATTTCGGGACCCAGCTCGTTAATAAATGAGTCTAATGTAGCAGCAGTCCGCGTAAGCGGGTATCCAGACTGGGTGTTGCCCATGACAGTGGCAAGTGAGAGTATTTAGAAACTAGCGCCAAAGGCTACCGATTTCCTTTCTGGACCAATTCCCGTTCGTCCCTCACCACTCCCCTTCCTCGTCGTCCTCGGCGTCGAAACTTCCAAGCCCACCACCGGCCCATTGTACACTAGACATATGCTCATCATCACAGCCTACGTTATCGCTGTCGTCCGACTCAGAACACTGAGAATCACTACTCTCCGCCTCAGAACGGATCCGGCCGAATAAACGCATCGGTGGTCGGGCAAGCGATCCGTCACCCTCATCCTCGCCACTGTAGACGACGTCAAGAGAACGAAAATGCCTTTTTTCAGATGAACTTACGAATCCTCGTGATGGCTACTCTTGTCGTCCCTGTACGCAAAGGTGATTTAAAATATCTCAAATGACTCATTCAGAGCACCCACGTATCGCTGTCATTTCTATGAGGGTGGCAAATCAGAACCCTCAAGGCGTAAACAGCCAAAAGTACCTACTCATCGTTATCACTGAGTACTTGTAAACGAGCCCTTCGGCTGTCAGAGCGTCGCTTCATGGTCTGAAGTCCATCAGTTTCGCCGACTTCCTCGTCCTTATTGGAAGATGGGATCTGAACGCTTGCTGTGCCATCCCCGACTCGTCCTGAGGCCAGTGGCGTTATCTCGGCGTCGGAATGGCTAGTATCGGACATGACTTCAATTGCTTCACTTGTCCCACCTTCGGAGCCTTCATCATCTATGAAACTGGCTTCGTATGACCCTTCATCTGACCCAGCTACGCTAGCAGCACGTGGCCAACCCATGATGTGTTCCATCACAGGTAAAATACTCCATATTCCATGGCGCTCTTCGGGCGGTGCTTCGTCATCGGATAGATCGATGTTGTGGCCATCGTAATGACGACCGCAGTGTGAACACGAGCGACCCCAGATTTCATGCATGCAATCGAGACAACGATATACCTGATCCTCGGCATCAAACATACCAAAGGCATCGGGCGCACCTCCGGTGGGAGACAGTCCTGTGCGTAAAGGCAGAGAGGGAAAGACGTTGTACCAGGGATCGCGCGATGGGGGCTCTGGGTCACTGAACTCTCTAGATGCTGGCTCGTTCGAGTCAACTTCCGCTGGGGATGAAAAGTCCAGGGCAAGCCCGCTCTTGACAACAGCAGCCACCATGTCCTTTACATTCCACGCTTCTATGGGGCGTCCACGCACCACGGCACGGCACTGGGGACATGTTTTCTTGCGGAAAACGTGGTCGCCTTCGAGTTCATCGGGTTGCCGATCGGCATTGAACCAATTAATAAGACAGCTGTAACAAGAGACGTGACCGCATGGGGTGAGGGCGAAAGGTTTGTGAAGTAAATCGAGACAGATCTGGCAGACCAGAGAAGGGAGAAGGGAGGCAAAAAGCGCTTTATGGTCGTGCAGGGACTGTAAATAGTTTGTGCGCCACTAAACACAAATAGAGAGGGCAAGCAGACCTTGCTCTCTGTATGAACCGCTTGCATTGCACTCTCTTGTTGAAGCGCGCCATGACACTCTGGTCGACCCGTATCGTGATGCAAAGTGGATGGTGATGCGACAGGGGACGAACGATCAGGCAGGGAAATGAGTGGCAATTCACCGGACACAGGGGTCGAGGAACCGGCAGAGTTCATCTGCGTTGAGCTAGATGCAGCAGGGAAAGAGCTTTGAGGGGAAGAATAATCCTTTAGACCCGACGCATCGCGTGTGATGGGTTGTTTCTTCTTTCTGCGTTTCCTCTTTTTGTCCTTGTCCGAATTACCTCGGCTGGGTTCCGCTTTGAGTTTCTTGACACTTGGCGTAAATACACCAGGAGAAGACGTGCGTTTTCGAGAAGACGCGGAATCAGAGGGAGTGACGCGGGTAGAATGGCTCTCCATGGTGGTACTCGCGTTGGTTGGTCGTCGCTCTTTAATTGAAGAATTTCACGTGACTGTAACCGTTGACTCTCACCATGTCTCTCCACGCCGTTCTGTCCCGTTTCTCAAAGGCTGATATAGTCGACTTGCCTCATGCTTACTCCCCCCATGGCATTCTTCCCCTCCCTGCTCTCTCTCCGTCATCCCGCCCACACCTATGCACCTTGGCGTACTTAGAGGAATTGCGCTCAGTTCGTGCTGGTGTCGCTGACATTGCTAGCTACCAAGCATTTTGGCTTGGCTCCTACTTCGTCTTGAATCTCGTACTCACCTTGTATAACAAGATCCTCTTGGTCTCGTTCCCATATCCCTTTACTCTCACGGCCGTTCATGCAATCTTCGGACTTATCGGCGGTACTTGTCTTCGGTTGCAAAACGTCTATCAACCAAAGTCCCTCTGGGGTTCAGACTATGTCCTCCTACTCGCGTTCAGTTTGTTGTATTCCATCAACATCGCTGTTAGCAATGCATCTTTGGACCTTGTCACCGTACCAGTAAGGCACCTGGCATCTTGCGTATCGACCTAATGCTTAAGCGTACATAAGTTCCACCAGGTGGTCCGCGCTACAACACCGTTTTTTACTACCGTTTTATCATGGCATTTTGTCAACGCACGTTTCAACCGATATCAACTTTCTTCAATGTTTCTTGTCATCCTTGGCGTTTGTCTTGCTACCTATGGAGATTACTATTTCACGGCTTGGGGTTTCATCCTTACACTCTTAGGCACTGTCCTGGCTGCTCTCAAAACGTTGGCGACACACGAAATCCAGACCACGTCGATCGTTGCGCGGCCTATCAAAGCACATCATCGTCTATATTTCCTTCGTACGCCGTTCGGTGCTGCTACTATATCCCTAGCACCTCTGCCTCGATTTCGCCGCCATCACCTCCAATTGCACCCCCTTGACCTCCTTACACGCCTCTCTCGCCTTGCGGCCGTGCAATGTGTTGTCTATGCCTACTTCTTTGGAGAGATGGACTATGTGCGACAGTGGTCTTCGAAGTCTAATGTAGTGTGGCAAATTGTTCTCCTCTCGGGCAATGGTATCATCGCTTGTGCTCTGAACATTGTCAGCTTTGAAGCTAATCGACGGTCGGGAGCCCTTACCATGGGTGTTGCAGGTCAATTTTTCTTATCAATCCCCCACACGTTGCCGTACTAAACTACACTTCGGCTAGCAAACGTGAAGCAGGCTCTCACTGTTATCTGTGCAGTTTGGTTCTTCCGTCTCACTATCACCCCTTTGAACGCGCTTGGCATCGCACTTACACTTATGGGTGGTGGCTGGTACACAGTAGTCGAATGCAATACTAGGTACGGCTCCCTCCGCAACTGAGCCTTTGATAAAATACGTCTGGCCCCCCATCCGCAATGGAACAATTATGGAAGGGTCGAACAGATGAATACCACTACCTCGTCGTACAACTTTCGGCCTATGTTCTCGATTTGTCGCTTACCTTTGTTAACTTCCCAATCTAAACATCACTGTATGAACCGTTGATATCCTAGGCATGAGATTGATAACTCCTTCGTCGCGCTTGTCACACCTTTCTCGCAAACTTCTTCACTTTCAAGCGACTTGCGAAATGGCCGCATCTTTTTCGAAAGCCGTACGAACCTGACGGATGCTGAGTTGGTGTCTAAGTGAGGAATTGGTAACTGCCTTGCGTACCTCCGAATAGAACTGGTCATCCTGGATGACCCGTAGGCCGGTCAAGGCAAGTGCCTTGCACACTTCTAGGCAAGCCTGGTGTGCTTCAGGCGTAGCTGCCGCAGAGGTAAACGCAGAAGTGTGATTTCCACCGTTCGGTTCTGTAGGAATGGCTACAAGTGAAAGAGGTGTTCAAAGTTCGGTTTCAGTCCTTGCACCCCGAAAGAATGACATACAAAAACCGGGGTGGATGGACGGTAGCGCTACAGGAAGCTGAACATTTGCAATACGCGCGACCAGGAAAATCCCGTACCGTATGTTACGTTGCCCTAAACCGATACTTAGCTGTGAAGAAACATGATCCTGAGTGGGAATCTTACGAAGTCAGTTGATGCACTGCCAATGCCCCATTCGTAATCTACCGGCCCGGTTTTACTTCTATATATCTGCGAAAAGGTTTGGCCTAATTTGCGAGTACGTGTGTCCTATTAGTGATCAATGACGAGACGCAGCAGTAGGAGGTACTCAACCCAATGCTTGATTTTGCCGCAGATCGTGCACGGGAGTTTCCATACTAGAAATCTCAAGATTGCATCCTGTGGCTAATGCAGAGGCTCTTCCAGCGCAATTTAAATGCTCCAACTGAGAAAAGAAAACGTCGGCATCAGACTCACTGGAAGCACGCACGGACGCGTGGATCTAATTCTTTGACCTCTGCGACGATAGGGGCGCGCACGAACCAGCTGTGCGTTGGTCAGGGGAGCAACCAAAAATGAGAATGCACAGGCCTCACTGCATTTTTGCATTGTCTGGTATGACTGGAATCCAACGACGACGTCAATACACGCAAATAGACAAGGTAGGAAACACTCACTGTTTACCGCCCAATCTTTTCCCTCAAAGATACCATGAATCCGATGAGAAGGCTTTACCTGCTGCCGGAGTAAAGCTACGTTTGTATATGCAGCGACAGCTGCATCCAGCGCATTGTGGCCTTCCCATGGAGAGAGCGCGGCATGTGCTCTGTGTCAGTTGAGATGGTGTCTGTAAACAAGCATCACACCACGTACGTATGACCACGATATTCCACGGACAGACGTTGTAGAGACAACGAGCTGCTAAGACTCGCACCACGCTCAGGGCCAGGAGCAGGATGACACCTGTATGAAGCATGATGAGATGTAGATGACTTGTGTAGGTTGATCGTTGCGCACATCAAGCATGCGTGCATCTCCTTGTATGCGCCCTTTTCAAGCAGGATAACCTTTCCCTGCCCCCCTTCCTCGGCTGTTATTTTTTTGGTCTTAATGTCACACCCACGTCATAGGTGATGTAAAGAATGCATACCAGGAGTTCCCAATAAAATGATTCTTCCAGGAATGTCATACTCAACGAGAGCCGCTTTGACAGCAAGTGCGACGGAAACTCCTGCTATGGCAATGAGATTATGACCACATCCATGACCGATACCAGGGAGGGCATCCATTTCGGAATTCACTCCGAGGACACGCCCTCCATTCCCATGGGAGAAGGTTGCAACCCAAGCAGTGTCGAGATGATAATGCTTTTTCACGTCCCATCCCTTTTGCTCCATGAAAGCTGTCAGGGTATCGTGGGCATACCTACGGTCATTGCAATGTCATTAGTAGGTCACAACGCTATGCTCTTCATGATGAAGAACGCACGTTTCTTGGAACTTGAGCTCTGGGTGGCCTGACATAGCATTGGATTGAGCAGAATCATTCTCATCTTATTGGATGGTCAACGCACTATGTATACTGAGGCTGAGGCGACGAAGCTCATCGTCAAGATTCGATATCGTTTCAGAGATCGTCTTGTAGATTTCTGGCCGGAAGATGTCAAGGGACTCGTCATATACGTCTACATTGCACGGATAGCGATCTGCAGAGACATTCTCCGCCCACCAAAATCGAGCATGACCTTGAGTCCCAAATTCAGCGGGCATGACCGTTACGACTAGATGCAAGTAGTGATCGACTAGTGATCGATATCGATGATGGTCGTAACGTAATCAATAGGCGTCTAGTGGTCTGTGTTCGCCTGCATCTGACCAGACCACTGATTTCGCATGTCTACTGAGGCCGCTTCTTTATTCATAGACAAGCACTTAGACCTTCTGTCTCAAGAACGTGATGCCGAGATTGGGAGGACTTCACTCGTTTTCTCGAAATGCGGACCGAAACTTCTCGAGCAGAAAGGGCTGGCTTTGAATGGTTTGGGGGTAGCTAGCGTTGGTGTGGGTCTCGGGAATAAAACGTGAGTTCGCATTTATTTTCTTTCATGTAGCACGAACAGACACAAATTAGGTTAGTTGAATTGGAGCGTCCCTCTGCATACCACACGGTCACTACTCTCCCCCCACACACATTTCGGTGCGAGATCGTTTAAGGTCTTTCCTTGCCACTAAGGTATCGAAATTTTAGGCCAGGCGATCTCGCGTCCATTGAGGAGAATCATGTTGTCTCCACTAGAAAATCTAAGAAGTCTATCAAATCAACCAGTGCGTCAGGGCGGGACAAAACGATGCCAGCAGTGGAGGGTGTTGTTTACAAGGTATATCGGCGGCCCGCTATTGGTTGAACCGATTCACTAGCTTCTTAGGTTTCGGACTCTCGTATCGTTATTGCCGTCGATCCTTCACATTCGGATCTCAGCGACTTCGAACTCCCTGAACGCTGCAGAGTCCTGAAATTGGCTAACAGTATCACTTACGACAGGCAAGCGTCTTTTATCGTATTTACCGTAGCCAATTCAAACAGGCGTAACAGAATGGAAGGCGCTCTGAAACAGTTAAAGGGCATGATTCAACCATCTGAAGCGGTGCTAAGTCTCATTTCTTGGGAGGAAATACTACTTATGCGTTCCGATAAGGGTGTACCTAGACGATCTCCACTAATAGATGTGCTCCTTGGTTTGGCAATGCCTTTGAGGGGACCGCCGACTCACGGCATGACTTTTTTCGACAATTCTCTCAATGACAGCCAGAAGGCGGCTGTCATGTTTGCACTTGAATCAACCGAAGTCGCGTGTATCCACGGTCCTCCTGGTGAGGATTTTTGGTACGACTATGTGTATTCTCGCCCTAATATGTTTGCAGGTACTGGAAAGACGCATACGCTCATAGAAATTATTAGGCAACTCACCTCAATTACACCAGTCAACTCAACGGCACTGCGCCTACTTGTCTGCGGCGCATCCAATTTATCGGTTGATAATATCCTAGAACGGCTTCTGGCGCTGCCTCCTCCTTCTCACGGCATGAGGCTTAGAGTTACGCGCATAGGACACCCTGCGCGTGTCATGGCACATGAAGGTGCTTTAAATTCTACGTTGGAAGCACAAGCAGACAGGTCGGATCAGGTTTGCGGTCTTCACGCTCCTTGCGAAATGCGCTTCACATATCTCTACTAGGCCGCTTTGGTCAGAGACGTGAAGGCTGAACTGGAGACTACGTTGAACGTCCTATCTGGGAAAGGGAGGGGCGTGAAAACGCCTCGTGGTGCAGAGCGAAAAAAGATGTGGGAGGAAGTACGTGAATTAAGGAAAGAGTGGGCACTATCAACCGTCTCTTGACACTTTTATTCTTACGAATATTGCCCGTGGACAAGACTCCGACGGAGAGAACGCGGTGTTGTAAGCGCAGTCCTTCAAGAGTCCCAGGTAAGCGGCAACTTGATCGTTAGGTGTCTTCGCTCATTTTTAGACTAGGTGGTACTATCAACTTGCCATTCTTCGGGGGGCCACCAACTTCGTAACCAAGAGTTCGATGTAGTTATTATCGACGAAGCAACTCAGGCACTTGAAGCTGTGGGGCACATTTTGAATCTCCTGGCAGGCAGTCTTGACATGCATCTTAGGTCTGCTGGGTCCCCATATCCAAGGCAAAGAAGCTCATTCTTGCGGGCGATCCAAAACAACTTCCTCCTACTGTTCTATCATTACCGGCACTGCGAGGGCACGTTTCTCTGGATAGACATCCTCCGTCATTGAAGGTAGATACTCCCGCTAGCACTTCGGGAAATGAAGCCCTTCTCCCACAACCCAACGAAGGTCCTGGCGAAGACGACAGCGAAAACGAGGCAGGCTCCGGAAACCCGTCGGACACTCTGGTGGAAGCTGAAAACGTGCCTGATCCTCGAGCATTTCGATCGGAGATGGCTCGAGGTTTCTGTTACCGCGGTCTCTCACCGCCTCGCACATTAGAGTTGACCATGTTTGAGAGACTGGAGACAATGTACGGTCCAGAAATCAAGAGGATGTTAACAGTCCAATACCGGTACGTGAATGTACCCACCGCCAGAACATCCTTCATAATCGCGATTGGCCAGGATGCACACGAAGATCGCCGAATTCCCCTCAAAGACCATGTATGGTTCCGTGCTCACCACTCACTCATCTGTCGCTTCCCATCTCCTTCGCCACTTACCAAATGTTGCGGAATCAGAGGAGGAAGACGCTCAAGAAATTCTTGCAACTCCCGTGGTCTTTTTTGATACAGCGGGTTGCGAATATTTCGAAAGGTTGGAAGGCGACAGCGACGAAGGTAGCCGATGCAACGAAAACGAGGCAACCATCGTGAAGAAATGGGTGGCAACTTTGGTGTGCCGTTTAGCTAACGTCTACTCAGTATTTTGAATCTTGATCACGCATGGCAAACCAGGTTGCGATGGGGGTCAAACCATCTCAGATCGCGATTATCACACCGTGAGTTCGGCCAATCTTGCCTTGGTATTGCTATTGACATGGTGTACAGGTATCAAGCCCAAGTTTCACTCTTGACTTCCCTCCTTCGCTCGACTCACGGTCCCGAACTCGAGATAGGCACGGTGGATGGAATGCAAGGGCGCGAGAAAGAGGCCGTGATCATAAGTTTGGTTAGAAGCAACGACAAGGTAGCTAGATACATTCTTGCCCTGGTCAGCTTGACTGACTGTATCTGCTAGCGTGAGGTAGGGTTTCTCAAAGAGGAGCGCAGGCTGAATGGTACGGAAAACTTGGTCGCTTTGGCCGCCAGCTTACTTTCCACACTTATCATATATCATTAGTGGCGATGACACGAGCACGACGACATTTGGTAATTATGGGTCGAAATCCCAAGCACTACTTTATTCTAAAATCCAATTCAGTGCGTGGTTGGGGACTCGTCCACGGTGCAACATGGCAGCAAATATTTGAAGGATTGGCTGATTTGGCTCGAAGAGAATGCAGATGTTCGCTACGCGGGATTGGACTAATGTTCGCCAAGATGACGACGACAGGGAGAACACTACCGAGAACGTACAGTAGGCAGATAACTGGAATGTACAAGGCTCTTTCACTCGACCCGGGTTTTCGAGGGAGATGAATAAATTACATTGTGTATCAATGGCTGTTCGTGGGCGTGGTAAATCAATAGTCCTCCATATCCGAAAGAGAAGCATATTCTGAAACCGAGCGTGTGTCCTCGTACTCCGCGACAACCTCCCGCATCGCGTACCTCATAATGGGTGTAGCAGGAAGTACCTTTGGCCCAAAAATTTCCTCTTCGTCCTGTGCATGAATGAGATCCTGTTCCACGAGAGTGTAGGGCTCTCCGTCCATGCCATCCATCTCGACCGAGTCGCTTACGATTGCCGTACCACTGCTAGAAGCGCCCACATGGTGAACACCGATACTGACACGACGACTAGTAGGCATGGGTTGCTCAAGTCCCCCTTGGGCCGATACGCCTTCTTGACTTTCAGAGCCTTCCTTCGTTACTGGGTCCATCCACCGCAGATCGAGAATGCGACCTCGTACCATGCCATCCACAGCCCGCACACCGAATTCCCGGCAGAGCATGAAGTACGGCAAGGTACGTACTCCGGGCTGCGTAAGACGACTCATGACGCGCAACAGTTGCAACGCCGTAAAATCTGACACGTAGCCTGGTTCTGGGGCGGGAGAAGGGACATGGGGATTGCGAAGTGGGCCGGTGAGAGGTGAATAAATGGGAAAGCCAGCACCGGATCGCGTAGGGGAAACAGGATTTACGGACTGACGCATCGCGGCAGTTGCGCTGCTCCGGCGACTGCGCGGCTTATGTTCGGCACTTTGAGGATTTTGCGCGGTGTGTATGATGTGAAGATTGAGAAGTGCATGGGCTTGGATAAAGTGAGAGCTTTGGTGTACTGTTAGGGAGAAGATTGAATCAGACATGCTAGCTCACATCGTTTATCACTTACTTTCTAGACGCCCGCCAGAGTTGACTTGCGTAAAGAAAATCGTGAACAAAAAGTCACTACAATGCGTGAAAGTACTCACCGTAGTCGGTGACGTAATCTTGAATGTGCACAAGCCGGCCTCCGAATGCCTCATAGACTCTCTCAAACTCGAGTCCGCTCTTAAGCCGTTCTGGGACTCGAGGTAGGATTTTTTCCTCAAAGAAGACCCGAGTCTCTGCTTTTGAGCAATCGCCGATCGTAATAATCTATTGCCACCCTTGTCAGTGACTCCACGAATTTGGAGCGCGGCGCGCACCTTGCAGTGTTGCATGACATTCAACTGTCTCAGCCATGTTTGATAAAAAGGATCGCTGGTTGCATGGATAACATGGCAGAGTCGATCTTGCTTTGTTAACACGAGCATAGAGTCAAGGAGGGCTTTCATTGCCTCGACAGACTGTATTAGACCCGGCCTGAAAGCGTCATTTAAAGGGACTGAAGACGAGTGAAGAACATACAGCTTATGAGCTTCATCCAGGAAAAACACTGGCACTCTCTTGACCGGCCTAGTTGATCGTTTCTCTTGAGCAGGTCGGGCCTCAGATTGACTTGGTTTGCGTTGAATAAGACGATCACGTGAAGGAGAGCGAAGAGACCACCATCTAAATGGTCGTGTTCGGCTCTGGTTCAAGACGGGGTTTAATTGTACCCTGGGCTCCGGGCTGGGGGCACATTCCGAACGTTCAGTAGGAGAAAACTCCGTGTATTTCAGGAGAGAACTCTGAGTACTTCGTTAGAAGGTAAGGAAAGGCACGCGGGTGGAATAGGAGATAACCTGGAAGAGTTCCATGAGTCTGGCAATATCGCTGGTCCGGATTTGACCCGAGCCGTTTGCGTCAGATAGTCGACGTTCGACATTGAGACGGTCATGCTACATAGAGATTAGACGGGTCAATGATCATCCAGAAGTGCACTTGTACCTTGAAACCCCATGCTTCCTTCTCGAAACCTTCGTAGCCGTTCATGTCGGCGATGCAGTTGAAGTATTGTTCCATTTGTTGGCTCAGACTTATGTAAAGACTATCTAAGTCTGCAAAGCCAGCGATTCGGAGATCAAAATGAAGGACATGATACTTGTCGGACGTGAGGAGTTCCCGCAGGAGGGCAGTCTACATCAAAAGAGGTTTGTATCGGGTGAGAGCGGTATTTAAAATAGATCAACCTTGCCAACTGAGCTCGCGCCGAAAAGTACGGTAAAGCAAGGCTCCTCCTGCAATAAACGTCCGACCGCTTGAAGTTCGGCTGGGCGAGAGAAGAAGTTTGGGAGACGGGAAAAGGTGTGTGAAGGACGAAGTTGAGCCCGTTCGCGCGACTCGGCTATTTCCCGTCGTGCCTCTTCTAGCAGCTGGCGAGACTCGACAAGGGAGCGAAGGGTGGAGGCGGGCTGATAGGTATGAGAGGAGAAAGACATTGTGTTGGCATACATTCGAATGACGGATGGGATTTACGAAGGGAGAGTCAAGGCTGTGAGCATGCGATCGAGGGGAACCTACGAGACGTGCGTACGTTTGCGACAACCTGCAGGATCTCGCCTAGGCCAAAGAAGCTCCGCCGCTGACGATGACTAGACGCCACACTATGACGAGAGGCGCTGGAAGGTGACAGGCGTTGATAGGAGGACCGTGCGGTGCGGGTGTGGAGGCCACGGTGGATTGGCAACGAGACAACGTTCACCGCAGCCGGCTGTGATGAGTGTGTAAGACTCATGTATGAAGAGCTATAAACGCGAGGCCTTAGAAAGAAAGGGGAAGCTTGCAGAGATGAGTTGAAGGAGAGGATGCGGCGGTACGAGGAGGAAGGAGAGCGGATGCTTTTTCGAAAGTAAAGACAAGCACGTTGCCATCTTCATATTCGATGAGCATGACATGGAACACGCATTTACACGCATATATGCACGCCCACTGCGTGAGGCAGGTAGATATGACGGGCCGCTTTCCCGTAATTCAGCTCAGCTGAGTTTAAATCTGAACGGACTCGTCCGTGGAGTTTGTGGCAGGCTGTGCCTACCGTAAAACTCAATTGCCTTTGAATGGCTGTGACTCCTTGGGTCTTCTAGGCGCCCAACTCAGCTCCTTTCAATTCTTACAAGCAACTACGAAATCATGCAGAGAGGTAGAGGTAGAGGTGGTCAAGATCGCGGAAGGGGCGGTCGTGGTTCCAGTTCCAGTGGCGATGGCGGTTACAGAGGCCGCGGGACCTCTCGTGGAGGCTTTGTACCTGGAGGCGGTCGAGGTCGCGGCGGCGGCGGTATCTTCGCCGAGGGTCAAGCCGCCGTCCTCGACTCTCGTCTCGCAAATTCCGCTGAGGATCGACTTATTCTCTCGTTCAAATCTCTCTCCTTGCGTCAAGATGCTATGCCTCCTCGTCCCGATTACGGGACCAAAGGTCGATACACTTATGACTTGATTCCGCTCCGATGGGATTTTGATATTTGAGCAGGAAAGCAAATCAAACTGCGCACCAATTTTTTCCCCGTCCGCGTTCCCAAGGGTCCTCTCTACGAATATGATGTTAGCTGTTCCCCTCAAGCCGCCTCTAGTCGAAGAGTCAAGAGGAGGATATTCCAGCTCGCCGAAACATCTGAGGACTGGATTTCAAATGGACTACAAGGATGTGTCGCTCACGACTTCAGCGCGAAGCTGATTGCGGCCAAGATCCTACCTCAGCCTCTGACAGTTACCGTCCTGTACTTTGAAGAAGACGACGATCAGACCACTGATCGGGGAAAGAAAGAGTACACATTAACCATCAAGTATATACAGCCCATCGAGACCGATAGCTTGCAACAGTAAGCTCAATCCCTCGACTCTTGCTGGCCACGCTGACGGATTGCATAGATACCTTGTTGGTCACGCGCAATTCCGAACCTATGACATCTTCCCCGTTATCGCCGCACTGAATTTAATTTTAAGTGCTCATCCAAACCGTACCGGAACAGGCGGTGGTGTCGTGGTTGGCAGGAACCGGTATTTCTTTCCATCAGCATCACCGCCCGTCCCTCTTGGTGGCAGACTTGAGGCTTGGATGGGTTTTTACTCTTCGGTCAGACCCTCATTCAACCAGCTCATGGTCAATGTCAATGTATGTGCCACTGCCTTTTACTCTGAAGGAAATCTAGCCGAGGCAATGGTCGCGTTCGAACAAGCCAGTTTCGGCGCGAGGATGTCCGCCTTCGTGCAACGCATCAGAATCAAGACTGACCACCTTGGCCACTACAAGACAGTCAAGCGATTGGCTAAAAACAACGCTAGGCAACATAAGTTCGAGGCGCAAGAACTCGGTGGCATGGTCACGGTCGAGGAATATTTCAAACGCAGTACGTTGCCCTCCTTTCTGTCAGCTGGCCGCCTGTTTGATAACTGATTTACAGAGTACAAAATCAATTTGCGATATCCGAATCTTCCTCTGGTCGATGTGGGGGGGCAGAAGTCCATCTACCTCCCCCCTGAAGTGTGCAGTATCGTTCCTGGCCAGCCTTTCCGCGGAAGGTTGCTTGATGAACAGACAGGTGAAATGATCAAGGTCGCTGCCAAAACCCCCAACGTAAATGCCGACGCCATCACGGTCAGCGGACTTCGCGAACTCGGCTTTCTACGTGGTTCCAGCCTTTCACCCATTTTGGACGTGTTCGGGGTCGCCATCGGCAGCGAAATGGCAGTTGTTCCTGGCCGTATTTTGACCCCTCCCCGTATTCGCTACGGGAAAGGGGAGCAGATCGTGGACGACAGGGCCAGCTGGAATTTGCGGAATGTTGTCTTTGCAGAAGGCTCAAAGTTCGGCGCATGGACGGTGCTGGTCATCAAAGATGGCAACCGTTGGGAAGAGTTTGGCGATGCACAGGATCCAGAGTTGCGCGGTGTCATTCAGGGCTTTGCTTCCATGTGCAGAACTTGTGGAATCAGTGTCCCTCAAGCTCCTCCCCTCATCGCTGTGGCGGAACTTCCGCGAAAGGATCCTCAAGACCCGATCCGAAGTCAAGCTATCACTGCTATCCGCAGTACTCTGATGGCAACGAAGCAAAAACCCTCCTTTCTGCTGGTCATCCTGTCCAATGGCGACAAACATATTTACTCAGGGTTGAAACACCTGTGCGATATTTTCCTAGATGTCCCCAACGTCTGCGTACAAGCAGGGAAGATACGAAAGGAGCGCGGCCAGTTGCAGTACTTTGCTAATGTTGCGCTCAAAGTAAACATGAAACTTGGTGGCGTCAATCACAGTGTGGACGACCCGTCCCTAAGTAAACTGCGTTCACCCCCCACCATGGTTGTGGGAATGGACGTCACCCACCCGGGACCATCAACGGTCAAGGGAACGCCATCCATTGCTGCGGTCGTGGCGACCGCAGATCTTCGATTCAGCCAGTATCCAGCAAGTATGCGCATTCAAGAAACGAAAAAAGAGGTTTGTTAGCATATCTTATCATCGCGAAACACGGTTGTTCATCCCTGTATCAGATGATCACGGACTTGAGGGATATGATGGAAGAGCGCTTACTAGCCTACCGAACCAAGAACCGAGATCTCCCTCAGAGGATCCTCGTCTACCGCGATGGTGTCTCGGAGGTTCGTCGACTAGGTTTTTCATCGTGTACTCCGTCTGATACGACGCCTATTCAGGGTCAATTCGCCATTGTCATCGACGACGAAATTTCCAAGATCCGGGCGTCCTTCAGGAAGTTTGATTCGCCTCAAGGACCTTATCGCCCGAAGTTGACCGTCGTCGTTTGTGGCAAGAGACATCACACCCGGTTTTATCCCACGGAAGCCGCCAGTGCGGATCATAATGGGAACCCCAAACCGGGCACGATTGTTGATCGCGGTGTCACTGCTATTTATGAGTACGACTTTTTCCTCCAAGCTCATGGCGGTTTGCAAGGCACGACACGCCCAACGCACTACTATGTTGTCTGCAATGAGATGGACTTGAACGCGGACGATCTTCAAAGCCTGACAAATGCCATTAGCTACACCTTTGCTAGGGCCACGAAGGCTGTTAGCCTTGCTGCTCCCGCATACTACGCCGATCTAGCCTGCGAGCGCGGACGCTGCTACCTCCACAAACTTCTTATGGGGTTCTCCGATACCAATACCACGACGGCCAGTGGTTCCATCAATGAGGAAGACGTGTTCAAGGAGGCCGAGAAACTTTGGAGTGGTGGCGTCAAAGGCACTCTCAAGGAAAGCATGTATTACCTGTGATGCTAAATTCGTTGCATTTTCTCGGAGTGCCGAGTCAACTGTTGTTGTATGTACCGTAGAATTGGCCTGAACACTGTTTCGTGGCAGTCTTGTTGGCATTTTCTTTCGCGTCGTGTTTAACTATTATAGACTCAGCGTTCTTGTAACCTCGCGTCGACTCACTTCGACATGCTTCCGTCCAGTTCCCAGTTCCGTCTCGTCGTGATGAGGAGCATCTTGACTTCGAGATTTACACACAACTCAACATGTGAAAATCGTAATCTGCTCGACTACCCATGACAATGTGAGGCGAAGATAATCGCAAGTGCATAATCCGGAATCCATCAACGGAGCTGAGAAATAGAACAGACAGCTTTCCTGGCAGGTCTACGCCGACGCACTCGGTGGAGAAGCCCTGACACCCACCTCACCGTCCACCGCAGTGCGCGGTATCATGCGGACACTGGTAAGGCCACCAACACGTACCTGGGGTCGATGCACGTTCGCACCACGCTCGGCCGTTTCCGAACTGACCCCAAAGTCCCAAGCCAAGTCCCCTTCAATGCGCTCAGCGGGGACCAAGTTGTCTGATGCCTTTATCTCTGCCTTCTATGAACCGGTGGAAGGCAATTGTTTCATTCCATAACATCCCTGGGTGGTATAAAAGTAGGGTCTTACCGATTTCATGTCCAAATGCATTGCCGCATGACCTCTCTTTACAAGTTTAAGGACTTCTTTCAGACGAGCATAGCTTCCTCGACAACGTACCTTATTCCGACGGCCCGAAAATTTATGGCGCCTCTTCTGATGGCCTTCTCCATAGGAAATTCGGACAACATCCTTTGACTGAGCGAGGTTCGGGCCTCTGGAGACTTTGTACACAACGACTGACGGACGACACGCTCCGCCGAAGGGAGCGTTCTGAACCAGGTCCGAATGGGGAGAGCTTGGTGAGGCGATGCGGGTACGACCTTCTCCCGAAATCACCGTATCCTCCTTGGAGGTGGTCGAGGGCTTAGAGGGGCGTGTCTGTGTTCCTTCTACACGATTTAATCCCTCACGTTCACCAAAATTCAGGGGGGTCAGCGGAGAGGACGGTAGAGTCAAACCAGCGGAAGGCGCATAGAACGGCACGTCCTGTGTCGTAGCGCGCACTGGTGTGGCGATACGCTTCGTTCGCTTCGATACCTTGGGAGATCAACCTGTCAGTTGCGAGTTGCCAATTCCCCTCCGCTCCGTCCTTGAACACGTACAGGTGTCTCACCCGGCCCTGAGCCATCCCGTGCGTGCAAAGCCTTCTCGTTGGTGGCCCAACCAGAGCCCAGCCTGTCCCTCTTTCTCAGCGAGCCCGATCGTTCGGCTGACTGATAACGTAGCAGCCCGTGATTTAGCTGAGCAGCTGTGAGGGGGAAATCGTCACTTACGAGTCTATTTAGCCACGGGGACATTACCGTCTTCGGGGTCGTAAACCTTGTTGCATGAAGGGACCGACTATCATGTAAAGATATGGCTTCTTCCAGATTGTTCGCATTAAAGTTTTGCAAGGCCGATGTGCACAAGGGGCTAGCGTACGGGTGATCGCTATAGGACACTGCTCTGGAATGTTGTAGGCTGACTGATAGCGGAATCGTTCGCTCATTTAGTAAACCAGCAAATGCATGTGACGAAAGGGTGTTTCGGGGGGACAAGTCGCGGTTGGGGGTTTGACTAGGCAAGAAGAGAGGGATTTTTGTACAAGAATTGTCAAAGAGATCGCAACAACTAGCGGAAGAAAAGCTCGGCAATTGACCCAAAAGGGCCGGGAAGTCAGATGCGTCCTTGTATTTCGGTGAATCCATGGCGGAATCCGCACCCGCTGAATGGGAGTGGACAACTGTCAACCTAGGTGAGACAAAAGAAGGCCCATACGGTCCAGAAAGATGTCTGGGCACTTGGTTGGTTCCGAAATCAGAGTTTCCCTCTGAGAGTTTAGATTCTATGGCATCGTCTGGGCGGGGGTATAGAGTGCGAGGAAGGTGAAGAGGTCTTGAGGTAATCGTTGGCTCTGAACCTGGCGGATCCTGGCCAGCTCTCATGGGAGAGACAGATGTCTCGATAAGCAAGGAAATAGGAACACGAACGGGGGGTACAGAAGTGCTGCGTGGGGACCAAGTGCCAGATACAGACGGGAGACGATCTCGTTGCCGACACGTTCCCAAGACATTTGATGCAGTGAAAGACGGCGTTCGGGGGTGCGTAATACATCCAACTCTGGAGAGGAGATCATAGGCCGACCAGGTGGGATACGAGTACACACAACGTAGGATACGGAAGGCGAACGAAATGCGAGAAGGGTCGGAATCGAGAGAAGGTTCATAAATCCAGCGGGAGGTTACCAATAAGGATTTGTTGCTCGATAATGGGCACTATAGCGACAGCAGGGAGTGAGAGGGGCCACAGATCTAATTCCGGTGTGAAGCAATCTTACGACGAAGAAGGGCTCCTCAAAGAGCATCTCGGAAATCGACGACCGTATACGCTCCACAGAGACAGCAAAGATGTTGGAAGAACTGGATGAGGGGAGAAAATCGAGGAGATGAGAACAGAGTTCCTCATAGTAGATTCCCTCGATCGAGGCGTGGACAAGCGGAACGAGCGCTACAAGTCGTAACCATCGCGAAAAGTCCAGGTGAAGGTCGGTAAAGAAGGCAGAGCAGCCGCCCGGATACGAGAGTTGAGGCACGATCTGGGACATCGAGAGCAAGCAGACAAGTCTGAGGCTGACTCGCCACCAAATTTGAATGGATCGCATACATGAATTGGAAAGCACGGTCACCTGATTGTGACAACTGCCTATTGTCACTAGAGAGACAACGAGTTTTAACAAATCAATCCAAGCTCACATTGAGTGCACTAGAATGATTTAAGAGTCTGTGGCTTTCTTCAACCACTCCCCATAGTATTCGCACTCGCTAGGTCCGACTGGGCCGCCCTCTTTGCAAAAATCAAACACAGGGCACCTCCCGCACGGCGCTTCGGACCAACCCAATGCCACACGTTCTTGACGTACCGCCCGATACACATATGCACTTCCGAGGATATTGGAGAAGGCTACGGGCGAAGGCGACCGCGCACGGGGTCTCCTCTTGGATGACGAGGGCTTGAGATGTTTCCGTGACCCTGAACGCGACTCCGCGCGTTTCGAATGTGCTTCACGACCGCTGCCCGAGGGTGAAGGACTGGTTTCTGATTGAGAGTCCGACTCGGACACATTGCTCCTCCTGCTTGACTTTCCCCTCGATCTCGAGGTACTCTTCGACGCGGTTGAGACACGCTTCGTCTCGTGGATGTCCTCGTCTTCGCTGCTGACGTCGTCGTCGTCCACATTTCGCTTCTTCCGTCTTTTGACATGGTTTCCACCTTCGCTGCCATCTGTTTCATCAGGGCCACGTTTTCTCTTCCCTCGTCTGTCCCTGGACGGCTGCGCCCTCTTACGCGAGTTCTTCCGTGAACGCCTGTCTTGATCCTCCGAGTTTGATGTATCTCCACCACTCACAGCCTTTCTCTTGTCTGCCCGTTTCTTCTTCTTTCGGACGCGGTCGCCTCCCCCCACGGACGACGTAGTGGAAGAGTCGTCGTCGTCGTCGTCCGCCCACACTGACGCGCCAAAGGCAGGAAGCTATGCATGAAAGACTTTCAACCAGATAATTAAAGCTGCATCGGAGACACCAGCGCACCCGTTCAATGTCCCCATCGAGTACCAACACGTTGAGTAGCATATCTACGTGCTCCTCGGTAAACTGAGTCTCCGTGATCTTGCTTTTGGTTAGAAAGGTGAGTACTTCCTTGGCACTAGGGTAGGAGACACCAGCAGAGACCGGGTACAAAGGCAGCATCGAAGAGGAACGCCCGTCACCATTTTTATATTTCGGGAGAGTCTGGAAATTGCAGGGTCAGCCTGGGGGAATGCGAAATATTAAGTAACTACACACTCGCTCCCTGACAAATCGGAGGCAAGCACTACAGAGCAGCTTGATAAACTCGGTGTCTAATTCGTTGTCTGTGTACCAGGGTCCTCCTGTCAGTTCGACTGATGGTTCAAGGTGTGCCATCATGTAAATCTTGCGTGTTGGATACTGCGGAGAAAGAAGTCAGGGCAACCACTGGGGCACAGGACTGCGCGCTGACCTTGACGCCTTTGACAGACTTGATCAGTTGTTTTTGAACAAGAGACTTCAAACAGCGATCAATCACTGTCTGGTGGAGCTCCGTTTTTGCTTTGAGATGCTTGGTCCATATGCCTAGACGACGCGGACTGAATTGGGTAATTGGAGCCACGAGACTGTCCGTAATCACCTTGATTCGCAGCTGCCTGGATGTGACCCAGAACCATGTTCTCTTCTCCACTTAACCCTTTCTTACTGGAAAACGTCAGCCAGCATATATCCAGTAAAGAAAGTCGTCATTCGCACGTTTCGAGTTCATTTTTCTGGACGGCGCGGTAGGAAAGAGTTCCACTCGTATCTCTCATCAATTTGAGGAGGCCCTGCAAATAGCGTGGTTGAGAGAGACGACATGGGCATGCTCACGCTTCATACAGCTGCCAGGAGGAAATTGATAGCATTTGTGCGTGCATGGGGGTCGGGTGCAAGAGCGTCGATTTCATTCTGGGAAAGAGACTACAATTCGAGGAACATGAGATTAAAGTAAGAGGGAAAGAATAAAAGCAGACCCTTCCCGCCTGAAGAGCGCTCTGATGTAGGCGAGTCTCGAGAGAATTGAGCTTTCTGCTCGACGAAGCCATGAAATGACCCGGGACACAGCCGGGCCGCTTGGTGGCTGAAGGCGTTTCGCACCCGAACCGGAAGCGCGAATTTCACGAGAGACCATCACGATGGGGGCTCAGAACGACAAACGACCAACGACATCTCAAGATACCCTCGCTCCTTACTTTGACGACAGTGCTGCGGCCGTACGGCGGGCTTTTGCACGGTGGGCCTCCTAATCTTGTTGTAGCATACCAATCCTTATGCTGCTAAGCCTCGAACAGGGGTATGTTCTTCCTATTGTAGACCTCTTCAAGGCACTGTTCGCGGCACATCCCATCCCCTTCGTATGTGCATTTTCTTTCGCGCCGTATCGCATCTGATTTCCTTTCTATGTAGGTCTTCTTCTCCATTTTTGTGTCTTTCAGCTTCTTCCCTTTTCTCGCGTATATGTATCCTCATTCATCGCCGTATCATTTCGCTATATTAATATGCTTCTTTCTAGTGTGATCTCGTTTGCCACTCTTTCAGTTGCAGTAGCCGTGGCTCTGTGCCTTGCCTTCATATTTTCGACTGGTGTTTTCATTTTCCTAGGCAAGTTACTCTTTACACTTAGGTCGTTGCCACATTCTCAACGTCCAGTCAGGTGGCATCCTCCTTTCTATCCTCGGTCTCACACTACTTCTCTCGGGATTCTTGACTTGCCTCGCGATGACCACTTACCTCACCGCGCGTCTCGTCTCCAATTTGCGTCACTCAGGACGCAATGGTTTTCGATCTTGGTACCAGGAAGTCACGAACATGTTATCTCCTTTGTCGTCCCACTCAGCACCTGCGGACGAAGATCTATACACTTCCCAAGATACTAAAGGATTGACTGGGGGAGATGCAAAGAATGGGCACGGAATCGACACGGAACCCGTACCCCACGAGCAGTAGACCTTAGCACGCTAATTAATTTAACGTGTTCAGGAAAAGAGACGCTGATGAAATTATGTTTCGAGCTAGTTTACGTATGGTATGGTAAAATTATTATATACCCCTATTCTCCGTTGTACGTTTTATCATTGTACGTGTCTATCTTGCGCAGCGTTGCAAGTCGTTTCTCAGTTGCAGACTGTTCCCAAGTTATTAGTCGTGGCGTATTGCGCTCCTTGTTTTGTGACAAGTCGTAGGACAAAGCTTGTCTCAATTATTCCACTTAAAAAATTGAGCGTGCTTGGCCGAAGATATTATAGGGAAGAACCAAACCTATTCTCTTCTCCACGTTGTCCCCCTGCGCTTTGCCCACATGTCAGAGCACCGGAAACAACGTTTGTCGGTGGATGCATGTCTCTCGTGGACTCCACTGTTCTCAAGGCCGAGGGATGCTCGAATATGCCATGCGGCCCATACCTGATCCCCAGGTGCTGATCCACACAGCTGAAACCTCGAGGCTTCGATCGTTACTAGTTAGTGTTTCGAATGACACACGATGATTCATTTAGCCATATGTCCCGGGTCATTTAATTGGTGTTGGCCTGGCAAACGCAATCTGTTCGCCTGCACTAGATGGAGCTAGGGGTGTGTAGTTTCTTGCGGAGTGATCGATGTACTAAATCCTCCCGTCAGAGACGAGCGTCGTTACGGAGACAGGGCGCTGCGACGATCACTATGGTACTTCCTCGAAGCTGTGCTGTAGGCCTGTAGCGACTGTAGTACGGGGAACTCAGAAGCACAGCCATGATCATGTGGCACATACCAAGCGTCTGAGGGTGTTATACAATCCAGCGGGCTGTGACCTCCTCGACCGCGCCAGTGACCGGATAGTAGGCTGGGCGTTGTGCCAGACAAGACAAGAAAGCCATGTGCGCGTGGGCCAGAAATGCGTGCACGTCGTAACCTACAGTAACTTACTTGTTGCGGATTCGAGGCTACTTGACAGTAATCCTTTTATTATTCAGCGTCCCTCGGGATACAACAGACATGAATTAGAATACACGACGTCAGAGTGACCGTAAAGTAAGTATTTGTAAGAGTACAGCAATATTATAGAGTAGATAGCACCGAAAGTTCATGACACCGACACGCTCCTCACTGTAGCCCCCTGGTTCATCCACTAGCATAGTATTTTCTGTGACACACGCTGGTTGTTTTGTGGCAAATGTCAAGCGTGAGCGAATTACGTGGCTGGGAGGGCATGCGCGCATGTCACGATCCTAGCCTCTCATACATGCGATGGAAGATTGGCTTCAGAAGGTACAAAAGACGTGTCAGTTGAGCGATCCGGGAGGAGGTAAGCAGCTTCCATTTCGCTCACCATAGAGCGAGTATTGAGTCGATATTGGATATGTCTGTGAGTGGGGTTGTTGATGTTGTTGGTTTTCGTGGTCAACGGAGTTTGCAAAAGGTGCACCCAGCTGACTCAGAGCCGAGTAATCACTCCAGAACCGAGGGTATCCACGACGGCCAAGTGGTGACTCTTGCTGAGAACTAACGGCAACTCCAGCTGCGGAGTTAGTATTCGAACCACGAACGAGACCCCTGTCCACAAAGCCTGTGCTGTATTGCTGGGGAAGCACGGATGTAGATAAGCTTCCGGAAAAGGAGTTGAGGTTTCCTTCTCCCGACCACCGATCATATAATGGGAAGAAATTCTGGGAGCCGCTTAAAGAGGGTTCGTGTTGCTGCAGCTGATCGTGCACAGCATCCAGTCCTTCTCCTCGAGTCGTTGATTGTAAATCAACATGATAAATCGATGAATCATCGTTGAGGAAATGATCGGCCGTTCGTTTATGCTTAATGGGACTATTTTCTGTCGTGGGTAGAGGACAGACGGCGTTCTGGATGTTTGCTTTGCAACCATGGAGAAGCTCCCAAGCCCGCCCAGCGCTCGGCCAGGCCACCGACATACGCAGGAGCACGTCCATGCAAGACGTCAATCCATTGCGCGCCTGCGGATCATTCGGGTAGGCATTAACTACGTAAATGGGTATGAGAATGAGCACAACAACGCCTGGAAAAGAAAAACGCACGGGTAGTGACATGCATTATACTAGCCGTGAAGACGTAGTACGAAAGAAAGACAGGTGCGCGTCTCACAAGAAAGCGCTCCTTGAACATCACGACAATGGATGTGATGCGGTTGGCAGCCCGAACACAGAGGTCATAATCCTTCTGTGAAGGGACTCGGAGTTCTGCGTCATCGGCATCATCCGATCTTCCGCTGGATTACTGGACTGTCTACGAGACGTATTGAAGGACTTACCCCTGTTTTCGAACTTCGTGCGCACATTTCATACTAAATATTGGCATTAGAAAACGGACCTACCATCGGAAGAAAGATACTCACAATGGGCGGTGCAACAGAAGGACCACACACCAATATTGCATATGCAACGTCATAAGATATGGGGATGGAGGGTGCGACTTCTTCCAGTTGCTTGGATCAAACCTCAAGTACTCGGGAAGGTCCAGGAGCCATTTATCCAACAATTCCCCAAGGCGTAGTAGCTCAGAATGACGGCCCGGGTTAGGACGAACGGAATAGATACTTTGCACAACTTCGCTGAGGATGTTGGCTGCAAAGGGTGTGTGAGATCAAAACCTGGGTGAGTAGATCACAAACGTACAAAGTGCGGCAGAGCCATTGAAACACGAAAGGGTGCGAATGGGGAAGGGAGCGAATTGGCGAATATCTTCGTCACGCGCCACTAGTTGCCATTCTTCCATTTCCTCAGACTATATGAGGGGCAGTCAGCGATCCACACGTCCGACCACAGGCTGAAGGATGTACCTCATCGACACTCGGAAGCTCAGTATCGAAGTCCGGTTCGTAGATGCATAGTGGCCGTCCGATATACGACGAGACATACTTGTCCATAATCACACAAGCATACCAGATTCTGCGACGCTCTTGTAGCTCGATGGGGCTGAACAAAGACGCTCCGCCGTGCATCCATTGATCCGCGTTCTTGTGAAGACCAAGGTCCTGAGCCATGCGGATGGCCATACCGACGTAATGCCATGCTTGTGCCATCGCGCCGATTCCGATCTCGCGATACCCCATCAGGAGTAAGGCCTGACATGTGGCAGGACGAGAGGACGAATAGGACGAATCTAGAAGTCGTTTGGCCTCTTCTAAATACGCATCACCTTCTGGCCACATTGCGGTCTCCGTTGGTGGCTTGTCTCCGTCACGAGTTGATGTGTACCGGGCCGCGACGGAGAACATCGCAAGTAGGAGCAATGGCGGTATGTTAGGTCGTCGCCGCCCGGCGAAATGTGAGGGAGGAGGGGAGCCAAAATCGTTATTGCCTTGGCGTACAGCATGCCTAGGACGACGAGATCAGGATGATCACATGCACCGAAAGAATCAGAAGTCGTACCCGCTACGTATCTCCTCCAAGAAGCTCTGTTTATGGAGAAGGGGTAGTGCAGGGTGAACGTACGCGAAGTAGATTTCCAACAGCCCCTCTTGTGTGGCGGAGTCTGGTAAAGAGATGGAATCCTCACTTCGCAAGTGGGGATTGTACTCGGACTGTGGTAGAGGTGGCCAGACACGGGCTTTCGGAAAATTCCTGATACATGATCGATCATGATCAATGGAATCCTACTGCCATTCTTGGAGTCAGGTGGACAAAACTTACCATATTCCTCCTTCGTTACGTCCATCCACTCGCTCCTTGACGTCTAGCAGATGCAAACCACTTGCTTGGCCGTGGAATCGCACTTCCCTCTCTTCATTCAGACTGAGATGACCAACCTCGCTAACAAGCGCATCCTCTTCGGCGCTGCGAGACCTTTCAAGTTCGTCCGTAATATCGCTCCCCACGATAGCACTACCCACGGCAGCACCTGCCGGAGACGAGCGTAAGGAAAGGAAAGAATCTGCAGGAGAGTGAGAGCCCAGGCGCCGCTGGCGAGAGCGCGGAGGTTCGCTCCTATCCCGTGATCCTGAGCGTCCTATAGTGAGAGACAGGGCAGGGCGACCAGTACTAAAGGAGGGCTGCGGGGAGGTACGGTGAGGCGATTGAAAGATTTGCCCACGAGACGAGGCGAGGGAGGACAATCGGTCGATAAGGCGCTCCTGCCATTCTGCTGATGGACTGGGGAAGCAAATAAATTGAGAGAATGACTTTTTGTAAAAAGAAAAAAAGACGGACTGTGTCGCATGAACAGAAAGACTCGGATTTGGAGGATCGGGATTGGTCTTGACTCCAGCGGGATGCGGCCGCGCCTTTGATGAGGCTGAAGACGAGTCCCCCGCTCGAGCTCGTCCTTTCACACCGTACGGAGAGTTATCGACCCGTTGAATTATTTCATGGGCTAGTGGATCCTGATGAATGACATCTAGATTGGAACAGGGCTCGCCAAAGAGAAAGTAGTTTTGAGACAGGGTGCTTTACCTGAGACAGGTCATCCAACAGACCTCTTGCACGGGAATCGTTGACTGCCAGCATAATCCCAACGAGGGCTTCCGTTTGATGCAAACGTGCCTCTATCGCATCGATGTATCCCTTGGGGGGGCCACGTTTACGCGACGGACCGAGAAACGTGCAATCTACACGAGGTTAACGCGTCATAAGCGAGTCAGCGGTGAGCTTGGGAAATGAAAGATGGCCGTAAAGAAAACTGGGATGACGTTGCATAGTACTATGTCAGTTGCTGGAACATTCGCAGCGCTTATTAAAATAAGAACGACTATTGTCCCGCCAAAGTGGATTATGTGTGCGGCTTGAGTAAAAGCAACTTACGTGTTCCCAACATGATACAAGCTTTGCAGGGCTCATTTTCAGCCGATCTCTCGCACTTGCACTTGGATTTGCGACACTGATCACAGGCTACCCCAAAAATATGTATCGGTCAGGACATCTATAAAAATAAAAATAAAACTCCAACATACCTTTACTACTTCTCCTACGAACTGTCTTATCGAGTGCTCTGCTGGAGGAGTCGTGATATATATCTGCAGCTGAGCCAGACCCAGGGGGTAAATCGCCAAGGTCCTCGCCGTCGTCATAGTCATCAGTCAAGGTCAGGACGGCTGGATCGTCCATGGGCGGTAAGGTGAAGTGAGGTTGGGAACCAGTGGCAGAGCCCAAGTAAGGATTTGCGGCGGAGATTGATGTGTGAGGGTGATGCCACGTAGGGGAAGAGGATGACCTGGGCTGGGGCATGAAGTTGAACGAGGGCAAGGTGTGATCTCCGGTGCCAAAGCGAAATTGAGAGACGGTGTCTGTGTGGTGGGAACGGGATTGTCGGGTAGATGAGATGGGAACGGACTGAAGGGGCGGCGATTCGGACTTGATGGGAGGATAAGTCTGAGAGTCATTGAGAGCGTCCATGTGGGATGGATGAGACGGGGAACATACCAAGGGTGAATAAAAGAGAATGGACTCGGCTTATTTTGTTGCTAATCTCGTGAACAACACACGGGCCCGGCGCTGAAGCTGATTGCGAACGATATTGACGCCGGATTCGTCTCGGAGAAGTACGATCGATCGGCAAGTTTGGCTGCTGTGGAAGCGATGCGGTGATACAAAAATATAAAATGTTTTGTGATGTGATATCTACAGTAATTTGGCGTAAGAAGGGACAAGGAACAACTCTCCCCACGCTACACACAAGGGCAACCCAAGTCTCTTCCACCCAATACTCTTTTTCCTTCTCCCTTTCCCCATCCGATTCCGCAGCCCGCATACACATGGTGCTCATCAGAAAAGAAATTGCTGTATATGTCGCCAAGTTCGGGCATGCCAGGCATCTCCCCTCAAAAAAAAAAGCATTGCTATTGGTAATGGCAGATCCCATCTTACGGCGCTACATATCGGCTCTCGAGATCTACAGTAGAAGCTTTATTTCGGATCTTGGTTCAGTTCCCACCTTATGGCGCTCCTGTACTCTCTACATGTACACCTCATTGCACACATAAAAACGACCCCACGTAACCCTCATTACTGTAGCCCCGAAGACGAAGACGCGGTCCAGGCCCCAACCTTTGCTCCTCCAATTGCCAATCCTCTCCACGTGACATACGTGACACATGGCCTTTTTTTTTTGAACAGGTTACTGTGCTAGCTTCACGCCTCGTTATCTATCACTTTTGGGTCGCGGCGAGTGGTCACTATTCATACCATTCCACCTCGCTCACTGGGTTCGTCCGTCCAATGAATGATCGCCGTCAGCCGTGAATATTGCGTGAATACTCACGGTGACGATGACAACTCTCTGTCAGCGCTCCGTCGGTGCAAGGTGCAACAGACCACTCACTGCCCCCAGTCCTCTCAACAACCCCCGTCACCCCCGTCCGCTCATCATCTCTGTCTCCACATCATCGATTGGACCCGCTAAACTGGGCAGCAACCTGGGCATACTACTTCCTTCACTCGGAGCGCTCCGGATAAAGATACAGAGTTCGTCCGCGGACCAACTCGGACATCACCTCCGGAAAATAGATCCCGTCCCTGCCCAGTGCATCGTAGCCGTCTTGGGTGCCTGTATTAGGAATTTTAGATTACGGGTCTCAGGGTACGGTGTCGATACCCCTTCTAGCTCTGGGAGTGGTTCCACTCGAAGAGGTTCATCGTCTTCGAGGAGGTATTGATACGATACATATTCATATTTCGGAGTATCGCGGCCGAACAATGTCGGAATGTCGAGCATGTCGACATCACAAGATTGAGTTGTCCGACACCCATGACTCTAGGTGTACTTCCATCAGACACACCGCATGGTGGCTCCGATGAACGCCTGTGCGAAAATAACTTGCAGCAGAAATACTCTTGAAACACCAGACCCACTTTCGAAACGACCACAGCTTGGGCCACAGTCCCAGAATTTGTCCCGGTGAATTATCCCTATCCCTATAGCCAGGGAAAGACCCGGTTATCGTAACTGCCGGGTGCATCGAGAAGAAAATTAAGATCAACACCTTCTGTGACACCACAACTGCACAAGGCGGTGGACGTCTTCCAATTTTCCGGAACCGAGCGCCGGATTGTCGATGGTTATGTCATGCCAACATGCCAATAGAAAATTTGCGGCCGCCCGCGTGCCTTGACATGCGACCACCCACTGGCACCCAGGCAAATTTTGTACTGTACAACGCGACCACCAATTTCACCCTCATAGCTTGAACTTTACAAATGATTTCAGATCCACTCTCACGGCAAGTGGACACGCACGTCTTGAGAAGTGTATCGCCTGATTCAGGGTTGGCAGATGCATTCACAGCTGCATAAGCCAAGTCAAGACCGAACGATCTATCATAGTTCTTGATTATACTTTGCGGTGGAACGCTTTTTCCTCATCGGGTCTTGAGTAAGACCCATCACCGTGAGGCACTGTCCGCCGTTAACGTTCTTGACTCTCGATCAACTAAACCGCGCTTCGTTTCGCAACTTGGCCCAGCTGGAGAACACTCGGTAATGTACACGAACGGGTGACACGGGTGACATAACTGGTGTGATGGTTTTCAGAGTCCGCGAGGACTCCCACATGTAAGCATTCAGGCCTATATTCAGGGCCAGGCAAGCAAATTCTTCACGCGACAGACTTGCGACATGGTAAGGTTGCCACAACTTCTGCGATGTGCTGCGCGAAGATATGAGGGTGATCTCGTTCCCACAACTAATCTTAGGCGTAGGCATTCATTATTAGGTACTGTGATTGTCGACGCGAGTTTCAGTTTTGGAACAAGCCGACAGGGGCACGCTGCCGTAGTAGGGCCGCAGCAGGGACTCTCAACTTGGAGCTCTCGGTGAAACAGGGGAAAGCCGGATCGAGCTACGCGGAGTTGCGGACAACCCACACCAGATGAAAAACGTCCGGTAGAACGGACGGGTAAGATACTCTAGTTATGGAAGGCGTAGTGGTAGGCAATTCTATATGCCCGTCCAGCAAACTAAATGACAAAGGAGTGGAGTGAGCCACAGCCAGCGAAAGCTGATAGCGCTGATCGGGGAAGTGAACTGTAGTAGTAAGTTAAAGTTACTCTGGGGATACAGTATCGGCGCTAGGAACAGATCGATGGTGCTTGCGATATACGTGCCGTCACTGTACATGCGCTGATCGGGGTGGCAAGAAGGGCGAAGGCGAAATAAAAGCCGTAACAGGCAAAAAATGTCTCCAACAAGTTGATTTTCCCCCTCATGCCCGATCAAAGGTTTTCACACACTTCTTGCGGCGGCAGCTTTTTGGAATGAAGAACATCAGTCGCAAGGCCTGCTTCCACGACGACGGTGACTTGGGAGTGTGATATCACATGGACGACTAGATAAACGCCGGACTGTTTGCGACGGCCGAGGTGTCGGACATCACTGCTGCACTGCTTGCACCTTCTCGACATTCTCCTCGTGCCCTCTGCCCTCTCAGCTTGGCGTCCTCTCATCAGAGTCTGATCATGTCGCAACAGCCGCAGTCACGGACTTGTCAGCTTCCTCACCTCTATGGACCTCCCTCCAACCGAGGTGCTACGTTATCAACCGATCGTCGTGGTATCTCATTTTGTATGATGAACACTGTTTTTTTTTTTGTAGCCGCTCGGTGTGGCGACTGTCAATTTTATCCGAGTACTTATGGTGTCACGGCGTGCACAAGCGACGGACTGCGATGAGCGGAAAGTCAATATGTTAATGTCGATTCCTTCGGTGGTGACCTTGTCCCCGCTCGCAACGGCTACCTACCGCTTCTGTAAGATCTACCTTTTGCCTGCTTCACCGGCCTATCTCTGCCGTCCTTATGTGGGCCGCTAATCAGGGTGACGCGCTTTCACGTCGAACCGCTTCACAAGCATGATGCAAATCTCAACTCGCTGGATAATGCTGGTCCCACACCTCTGCATTGGCAGGCACTCG